>JAMKCH010023025.1:0-101600 GCA_023653785.1 Ophioderma brevispina
ATCTGTGAAAATGTAGCAATTTCACATTGCTTGATTTGCCCCGGGTTCATGCGTGTAATTGAACCCAGTAATATACGCGTTGCGTATTTTCAGTTATTTTTAAGGTGAAGCGCTCGCGTCATACCGCGTTTTGCTACTTTCGGCGCGCGCCCCTGCCAACGCTGCGTCTCATTGCGTGTGATCGTTGCGTTCAGCGGTTGTTCGATTTTTTTCAATGGGTGATGGCTGTCCGTTCTTGTTGTATTTAAGCCGTAAAGCATTGCAAAATCGGGTTAAAGATGACCTTAAATGATAAAGCTGTTTTAAGAATGAGAATAAAAGGTATGTTTTTGGGAACCGTTACTCTCTTTACGACGCATTGAAACCCGCGACACCATATTTTTGCATGGAAGAACTCGGCCTCTGGCTTATTTCTTCCCTTAAAATAATGGTATCGCCTTGGTTTCATTCGTCGTAAGAGAGTACCAGTTCCAATCATACCTTTATTCTCTAAATAAAAAGGACGGGGATGGCACCTCATAAATCTCATCAATGAAATTCTTTGAAATCGCGTTCTTAAGGACAGTGTCAACTTGAGCTGCCGAGTATCTATTTTGGTTTGTACCTTGCAAATATTCGATTATTGTATGTTACAAGTATATTCTATTTCTAGACAGAAACTTGGAGGGAGGAACCCGATGGTGGCCTCAAATAATGTAAAACTTCTGTATTCTTATTGCTATTTTTTAGCAACAATTCAAATTTTTCTAGGGACGTTTTTTTCATTTTTTTTTAATTTTAGAGCCTTACTTTTCGAAATATAGGAAAAATTCAAAAAGTGTGATTTTTCTTTTCTTTTTCTTTTCCAGAATTTGCGTTATCAATTGTGTGCGAATACAAAATCGAATATGAACATTTAGAAAACCGTTCCTAGAGGAGACCGATTGCTAATCGTAGTGAAAGTTAAACCTTACCTTTTACTTCGGTATTTTTGGAGTTATCTTCTCTGAAACATGTGGCAATTTTGCGAAAAGTGAACATTGATATAATCCGTGTTTTAGTAAAAAAGTGACTTTTCACCTATTCAAGCTGGCGCTTTCTCAAATAACTTTACCTTTGAATTTCAAATATGATTATGTTGTGCAAGTGATGAAATCAACATCTTTATGGCACTATTGAATCAACATCTTTAGTTTCGACTCTAGAATCAGAAGAAATTGAAATGTTCATCTTGGTCTAATTTAGTGCTTTAATACATTTCAATTATTATTTTTTCATTTTTCCAAGATGCGCTTGCGTAAGTACTTAAATCACGCTCACGCTTCATTACAACCCGGCAAAATTCACCATGGCGACGCGCGCTAACGAGGCCTTGAGTCTGACGGCGTGAAATGTGCTTATGTCCCGCCAGTTTCGACCATGTGGTTTTGGTGACTCTAGATGGTCAAAATAGCGGTTATTTAAATCAGCAAAAAAAAATACAGCTCAGTATTTCTGCAGTGGAGAACTTTGTTGGTACGATAGAACACAGTTTATGTTTAAAATGGTGCAAAATCAGAAATTCGTGTAAAAACCCAACGCACAGGGTTAACCTGCGCTTAAAATTGGCTTAAATAATTTCATAACTTCAGAAGAATAACTCCTGTTGGGTTTTTTCGCTTTCATCTAAAAGAGTAATGAGCATATGGAAACGGGCCCGGAAAGTGGGTACCGATCGAATCTGTGTTTATGGGATATAACCCACTAACACCAGAGGAAGGTGTATTGAACACCACTGTATACATCTCCCCATTAGCAGTGTGGACACCAATGTCCTTCTTTACTGCCTCAGTCTTCCTAAATACAATAAATTGAGCCCGACTTACCCGAATCCACAAGACATGATATCCCAATCCAAATGGGCATCCTTAGAACAATTTTTTCAATGCTCAATATAAGAAAATCAATATAAATTGGAAATTTTTGCCAAATTTCAGAGTTTCTTCTTCTTGTTTATTGTATTAATATGACACACGAAACACAGATATGTCAAGAGTTAGTTTCTTCTCACCCAATCATATTGGCCATTAATATTGAATGGGATCTCATCTCATGTTGTTTATGGTTTGGCGTGCAAAAGTTCACACACATTGGCCTTAACATTGTCCATTAATTACAGTCTTTGTATTCAAGTAGCTGCACCCTGGCAAATGAAGGTAAAACAGTACAATGTGGTCAACAAAAACATGCTGCTGTGCAACCTATGTCTGTCCTTGTGTGTCTGAGGTTTTTGTAAACTTACGCAAAGCCTGAAGACACCATTCGATGGGTGTAAAAGTGGGTTTCTACAAACAATCGGGTATGTGATTAAGCGTAATTTTGTCACGTGTTAGGGAACCCTCGATTTCAAGGTGACAACCGAAATTCAGGTCTTTCGGTCGATAATTTTCAATTGATAACCCAAGTTTAGTTGCAGCACCCCCCACCCCAGCGCAGTAGGGGACACCCATCGCCCGGCACTTAAATCGGTGCCATAAAATTCCACGCCCCCTCGGGTTCCAAAAAGCCTGGATCCGCCACTGGGTGTAGTTCCTGCTGAGCATAACCTTTTTTTTGTCTTTCATTCACATCTTAACATTTGGACATTATCGTTATCAACTAACGTAATGTTTATGCCGCTGTATCAGTGGACTTTGTATCAACAATAAGCAATGCCACAATTTAAGTCATCTGAAATCGTCAAGATTTTTCAAACTTGCCTCAAAAACCCAGGAACTCGTGCATCCTTACAATACTAAGAACAAGATCCACACATTGTTTTCATCCAAACGGCTAAAAAAGTACTAATTGGATGAATTTTCAAACGACTCAGACTTATTTACTTACTCCCTAAAACTGTCATGAGTGAATGGTTGCCAATCTTCAGAGTTTGGCGGTCAAAGGTCGACACCCGTTAGTTTTTTTTTTCAACAAAACAACGTGTGTGATTTATTGGTTCTGTAGTATTGTAATACCTGTTTGAGTAAGTTTGGTAAAATCTTGACGATGGTCAGATGAACTTTTAAATTGGGCATTTGCTTATTGTTGATACCAGTCCATGTACAGCGGCATAAACCTTTACGGTTAGCTGAGATACGATAATGTCCAAATGTTAAAGTGAAATTAAAGACCAAAAGGTTATGCTCAGCAGAAAACTACCACTGGGTGTTGCCCTCAAACCGTAAAGAAGTTTGCAGCCTCACTTGATAATAACGCATGATAAATATAATGGTACCAGAATCAAATTCACCGTTCCCCCACACCCCACCCCCGGGAAAGTCCCTAGTCACACGGACACAACTTATTTAGATGGGCCGGAATTCGCATTGACATCGACCTTATGGCAATGGTGTGGGGAGGAATTTTGTGAAAAGAATGTTTAAGTATCGCTGCCACAACTCTATGGATTCGGCAGCCGCCTCAAACGGAATATTAAACTGCATGTTGAAGGTATGCAATATGGAGCATGGTTGCCCTAATATGAGAATACTGAATTCTTTCCCGAACTGGGTATTGTGCCACCATCCTAGGACATTTGGGCATCCTCAACGGATAAACTGCATCATGATGCACGTTGAAAGGATGTGGTGGACAGAATACGATGTCCATCCCACACTCCAAAATTGCCAGCCCCACAAAACCAACACTTCAAACAACCTCAGGTATTAAGTACCGTTCCTCGCGGAAGTGGCCCGCTTACTGGTCTTGGAATGCCATCGTATACACCGAATCGCCCGGCCCTATAACCGTGAATCACGTGTCTTTTACTTATGTCATTTGAGTCGTGATTTATCACGTGAATCTTTGATGGACGAAATTTGGTAGTTTCTTGATGAAGACATTAGCAGATCTTGAAATGACCGTGTGTCCGTTAGTTTGTATTGAAGAATAATTTTGAGCTATTTTTGGTAATTGCTGCAAAACTGCGTAATTCTTTAAGTGATATCCACACAATAGTGATTGGTTTGTGCAAGTCTGATAAAGTTTCTCAACTGTTGACATGAAAATGTGACGGATTTTGACGACATTTACGCTGTCTTTGATTTGTATTTTACAAACCTTTGTAATATTTTCCGCTTTAGAACACCATACACTACTGTACAACCCTATGCCCGTATAAGATATTACACGTAAGACAAAAACAAGATGCGCTGTAGAGTGATGAAGGTTTAGGGGTCAAATCCGTGACCTCCGTGTCTTCACGCTCAGCATGAAGTACACAAGCCTCAAGATGGCGACTGCTACTGACCTGAATTTTTTGTACAATTACTTTGGTGATCTCTCTCCGCTCATATCATGGAAATTCTGGTGACCTAGAACTTGAGCCGGGAATGTTACCAAAAGGATCCCTATACCGAGGTTTTAAATAAATTGCCATGATTAATCAATTTGGAGTGATAAGTTGATTAGTGATTTTGCGAAAAAATAAACTGATTTTCCAGTTAAATTCATGACAGAACGTTGAAATATCAGCACGCATCCTACCACGACAAATTAATTCAATAAAAATCTCGCATTTTATATCATTTCACAACAGCCATAATTCTTCCAAGACCCTAGTTTTAGTTAATGCCTTGAATCTTATAAACAAGTTTAATAATAAAAAAATGGAAACTTAAAAACCTTGCCGTTTTGCAGCAATTATCGCGATTCTTTTTGAAGTGGGTTTCCAAAAAAGCTGACCGTTAACTGCCAGGAATGGAAAGAAATCTGATGATCAGGCCAGGGAATCTTGCGCTCAACCCATGAGGGTGGGCCGACGCGGTGATTGCGGAAGCGGGCCAGGCCAAATGACTGATTTGAATCTAATATGCATATAGGGGGGTCTGGAAACTGGCCATCCTGTCAATTTGATGCATTCAAGTCAGGGCTCCAAATAAAGATAAACCTATAATAATAATATACTCTAGTACATAAAATTTGTACCCCGTGAGGCATTACCAATTTCAATCCCGCGACACTGGCGAGCACTGCACAAGTCACAACCAAACTATTCAATAAATTCATCACCTCAGCAGTCACACGCAATTTTGTCCATTAGTTTATGGAAAAATGAAAGTCTTTACTCTTACTTTGGTAGGTCTACCATACCTAAAAGTGTCAATGAGTCCAGTGTCAATGAATTGAGACAAAACACAATATACGGTACACATACCTGACAGTGCATCGGCAGCAGGTCTACACAGCTACAGTGACACTGTTTGCACTTTCACTCACAAAAGGCAGTTCATTTGTTCAAACAAAATAAACTAACTTATTATAACATTTTTTTTTACCTCTGTTTGTCTTAAGAGTTTGTTTTAGGGAATCGAAAGAAAAGAATTAGAATTGGTGATTTGGGGGTTATTTGAGCAATCAACAGCTGAAACACTGGACTTTCGATCTACTCGCCATTGCTTCTGACACGTATGCGCATACCGAGATGTTTTCGTATTATATTTATTGTTTACCTACCATGACCGCTTTGGAAAGCGCCCCTTCCCCATGAAACATCCACTTCCGTTTACCCAAAAATAGGGGGAGTGTCCCCCCCAATCTTGTGTTTTTAGGATCATTGGTATAATAGACTGGGCCGTAACATTTAAGCGTCGGCCAGTGAGCTCGTTTTTAAAGTCAAAATTTTTTGTAGTATATAAATTTTACCATTTATCAATTTGAAGGGAAAATGTGGGTGATGGTGATTCATTATACTTAAATTGCATTTGGTTTAAACAAAAAAAAAAAAAAAAACTCGTGCACTGTGAGAGAGGAGATTTTAAACATCACCCACCAAGTAGGGGTCCATAATCTTCCTCCTTCCGAGAATGAGAACTTTTTAAACAGTTTTGGACAAAACACGGTTTTTGCGATTGACGTCCACGTGTCAGTGGTTTCCTGCACTTTTACAGTTTTGCCACGGATTCTGGCCTCAGGCCTCTTACCGTGACAGTCTGCCGATTCCGTAATCAATTTTCCACGTTCATTCATCACAATACAGTTTTATGGCGGTCCGGAAGGAAAGTGTGGAGTATGTGTCACAGACTACGGAAAGATATTATCTAAATTAGTACTGCGCGAGGAGATTAATAACGTTATCAGTCCGTCATAGCGAATGTATGCAAATGAACTAAATCTCAAATATCTCCGGAAAACGAAGGCGGGGAAGGGGGGTTCTATGGAGATTTGCATCAGAGGGTCCGTTACAAAAATTTTTATTTTAAATGTATCGTAGGCTAATTGGGTCTGAAACCTATAGACCTAGCAGCAAAAAATTTGAACAATTTTTTTCGTGTAGGCCTACTTCGGTTGCTCGCAAAGACCCCGAAAAAAGTGCAACCACGGCAAATCGCGACGGGCCCGAATTCTTCTTCCACAATGCCTTCGGTATTATGCCAGTCTTGGAGAATTTTTTTCAAAAAACCCTGGTTAAATTTACGCCACTTTTTTTTTTACATTGAGAAACAGGATATACGTACTTAACCGGACCGCCGTTAAATCAGTTTGGAGCTTCCGCGGTGGGGAATATTACCAGACCTTCGACAGCTAGGTGGATATAACAACGGCCCCATAATCCAGTGGGCACACAGGCAACCAGTTTCTTGCCATGTTTCTGCTACGTCCGATGACGTAGATGGGCAGGAAACATATTGGCGATGGCCATTGGACATTGCTGGATGGCAGAACAGAAACAAATAATTTGGACGGCACATCGTCAAATGCGGGGGCCCTTGGGGTGAGAATGAGAAACCACCGTGACGTCATTATAAACAGCGCACCCAATATCCGCCAATTCGCCGGGAGCTGATTTCAAGTCAGATGAAAGGGTTAAAAGTCCAATTTGTCTCTCGTTTTATTCATCTGATTTTTTCGGAACATAAAATAATAAACAGTATTAAATTTTGTTTTTTCAAAAAACATATTACATTTAAAACCCAGTGGGCCAAATCCTTTGCCATGTTGACTTCTCCAAAAGACTAACCCAATTTTCATCTGGGGGACAATGATTTATTTTGTGAGTCCAAAAATGTTGAGATTTTTAACACAGTGCATGGTAAGTGGCTAGTAAACTATACCCGTGAATGGTTGAGCTCGAAATGCCTGTGTCGTTTTAAACGAAGGAATTTTTTTTAATAGAATAATAATATCCCATAATAATTCTACGGCTGGTTTGGTTTCAAAAGTGGTTAAAAGACCGGGATCAACCAACATCGAAAAGCCTTGCCATTTAAATACAAAAACATTCGCAGAGAATGTCAAGCGTACCCATTTGCAAGTACGTATTTGGAAGATAATCCAAAAGAGGGCTGAAAGATTAAGTGGTCCAGACAACCTTAGAGGGCGAACAAGAAGGTTTTAGATTAGTGTTTTTTATTTCACCATAACTAAGTGAAATACATTATCCAGAAGATAAAAGAATCAAAATGGAGATATGGGCAAGGCATATTATCCAGAAACACAAAACAAGGGGGACAAAAAGAAGAATGGCAGCCAAGAAAAGGAAAAGGAGGTAAGGAAGCGAAGACAGAAAAAGGATGGAGAGATTACATTAGGGGCACATGAAGGACAACAGCTTGGTCAAGAGAGGACAAAGATCAAAATGAGATGGAATTTGGAAAATGCGGTGCCTCCAGAAGTAGAGAAAAACTGATTTTTGACGGATTGCGCAGCAAAATCCGGCTTAGCTTATGAAAGGGCAATGTCTGGATGGATGTTTACATGGATGGAGGGATGGGCAGTATGGATGAATGGATGGATGGGCATATGGATGGATGGATGCTGGAGGGATGGAGGCATATGGGTGGAGGAATGGATGGCCAGACATATGGATGGATGGATGGCCAGCCATATGATGGATGGATGGAGGATGGCCAGCCATATGGATTTGTATGGCAGACATAATGGATGGAGGATGGGCCGCATATGGATGGATGGATGGATGGCTGGATGGGTGGATGGCCAGCCATATGGATGGATGGCCAGCCATAGGATGGATGGAGGCCAGCAATATGGATGGATGGATGGATGGCTGGAGGATGGATGGATGAGATGGCCAGCCAATATGGATGGAGGATGGATGGAATGGAGGATGGCCAAGCCATATGGATGGATGGATGGCCAGGCCATATGGATGGAGGAGTGGATGGATGGCCAGCCATATGGATGGATGGATGGAGGGATGGCCAGCCATATGGAGGCATGGTGGATGGATGGCCAGCCATATGGAGGATGGATGGCCAGCCAATGGATGGAGGTGCATGGGATGGCCAGCATATGGTGGTGGCTGGATGGACTACTGGCTGCTTGGCTGGCTGGCTGGATGGCCATATTGAGGGCATATGGAGGGATGGATGGATGGCATATGGTGGATGGATGGATGGCCTATGGATGGAGGATGGCCAAGGATGGAGGATGGATGGATGGCCATATGGATGGAGGGATGGAATGGATGGATGGCCATATGGATGGATGGATGGCCATATGGAGGGATGGATGGAGATGGATGATGGATGGCCTATGGATGGCCATAGGATGGATGGAGGATGGCCATATGGAGGGATGGATGGCCCTATGGATGGATGGATGGCTGGCTTAGCTGGCTGGCTGGCTGGCTGGCTGGATGGCATATGGATGGCCAAGGATGGATGGATGGGAGGCCAATATGGAGGATGAGATGGAGGGACATATGGATGGATGGATGGCCATATGGATGGATGGATGGATGGATGGCCATATGGATGGATGGATGGTGGATGGATTGGCATATGGATGGATGCGTGGCCATGATGGAGGATGGATGATGGATGGATGGCGGATGGCCCTATGGATGGCCATATGGAGGATGGATCGATGGCCAATGGAGGATGGCATGGCATATGGATGGATGGATGGCCTAGTGGATGGATGGCCATCTATGGATGGCAGGAGGGATGGATGGATTGCAATATGGAGGGATGGATGGATGGCCATAGGGATTGATGGGATGAATGTGTGGGTGTCTGGATACAAAAAGAGATCAACATTTGCCAATAACTTTTTTTCCGAGAGCTAGAGTAGCCAAACTTAGGTATATTAAGGAGGGGCACAAATCCTACATAACCATGTCATTCTAATCCCCAAGGGTCCTCCCCTGGGTATGACATGCAGGAGGAGAAATGTTAAAAAAAAGTCATATTTCACCCCAAAAATGTCAAAACATTGGCCATAATCTATTTTCCTAGATGAGCTAGTAGCCAAACTTAGGTTTATTGTAGGAGGGCACAAAGCCCCCTACTAACACATGTTGTAAGTCTTATGCCACGGGTCCTCCCCTGGTCCGACAGGGGTGGGGAAATGTCAAAAATGGTCAACATATAAAAAAAAGTCACCATTGAATTGCGCAGCAAAATCCGGCTTATGGGATGTACGTTTACTGACGGTGGGTTGTGGATTCAAAATCAGGTCACATTTGCCATAACTTTTTACAGATGAGATAGAGTAGCCAAACTTAGGTATATAGTAGGAGTGGACAAGCGTTTATTCAACCATGTAATTATTACCACAGGGTCCTCCAGGGCCTATGGGTTCTATTCAGGGGATGGGGAAAGGAAGGAAAGGAAATTTTAATGTTAAAAAAAAAAAAAAAAAAAAGGTTCAACATTTTGCCCTTATCTTTTTTCTAGCTGCAGCTAGAGTAGTAAACTTAGTTATATTGTAGAGGGACACAAGTCCATACTAAACAAGAACTAATTTCCCCCAGAGTCTCCCCTGGGTTAAGGGGTGGGGAAATGTCAAAAAGGTCAATTTTCACAAAAATCACATTTGCCATATCTTTTTTAGATGAGCTACTTAGGTTTATTGTAGGAGGGCACAAGCCCTCCCCTAGGATCCTCCCTGGGTATGTCAGGGTGGAGGAAATGTCAAAAAGGTCAACATTTCACACAAAAAATCAATATTTAGCCACTTTTTTTCTAGATGAGCTGGATAGCCAACTTAGGTTTATTGTAGGAGGGCACATAATGTAAGTGGGCGTAGGTAAAGATGCATATGAGGATTAGGTCCATGCAACAGTCCTACAACGTCTGCATGCATGGAGGTACTTGAAGCTCACTTATGAAATAATGCATATACCATGTACACCCATAAGTATTCAACACCCAGAGCTTGCAACTACACTTGGGAGGGAAAAGGCAATCCGTTCCATACAGTTCATTGGCGGTTTTACAGGATTTTTGGGATGTACATCTGATCTCCGTTTCACAGGAAATGCGAGTTCTTCTGCCCCCAGATGGCTGCACTATTTTTGTGAATGTATAGCCATTAGATACCGGCCAAATATTAAAGGTACGAAACTGGGTTGCTGAGGAAAGCGATGAAGGGGTGGAGGAAGAACCTGAAGGAAAAGTGATAATTTGGTTCGAACATTTAAGACACTATCAGTGATTTGCTAAATATCAAATGAAAAAAGCATCAAAAAGCAGATTTTGCATGATGTAACAAGTACAGGTAGCCTAACAGACCCTGCAAATGATTAAGACAGAAGCAACCTAATAGGAAGAATCTGAGATTTTAGTCATTACGTCCGTTCGGACACTTACGACAAACAACGTAATGAATGGAGAATCGTATTGGAACACTGCCTTTTCTTCCTTTTCTGTCAATTCTACAGAAGGAAAAGCTTAACTTAATGAGAATTCTACAGACTCATCCGTCACTTTGGGGGGGGGGGGGAAGCTATTCCTGCAAATTTAAATAAAATATTTTTTTTCAAATCACTGATAGTGTTTTTAAAGTTGAGTATTCAGGCATAATAGATTTTAAGAAACTTCAGATTGAGGTTTTGGCATTATTCACTTACGAAGTTATATATAAAGCCACATTTCCCAATGTGAATTTTGGAGTGACCTTAAACGACGCATTGACTACAACGGTTAAGGGTAAATCGTCTTTCCTTGCTCCTTCACACACCCAGATGAGTCGGGGTTTGAATTTTCGGTGAGAACAAACACTTTGTACATTTATTGCCCACTGTCTTAGGACAATCGCGCCTATTCATATTATGTCACTATTTGATTTATATAGGCATTTGAGTCACGGTTTTTTTATTCTATATGTATAAGCAGAAGGGGGATTTATAAAAGCTAAAGACATAATTAATTCATTGCACCCCAATCTACTCAAAACTACCAAAAAGTCGCATAGCTGCACCAGGAGCTGAGATAATACTTTTTTGTATGTTTTGGTGGGCATGGTACGGCCATCTTGGCGGCCATCCTTGGATTTCACTTCAATATGTTACATAATGACAGAAATTACTTCACTGACTACTCCAAACCTAGCCACAGCCACCAAGACTGGACTTAAAGTCGCCCAGGGAGATGAGATATTTATGTTGTGGCGGCCGTCTTGGACGCCATCTGTTGGATATTTGAAAATGGTCAGTGGGGCTGCAGTGGCATCAGTGGCGGAGCCACGGGGGGGGGGCAGATGGGGGCATTTTCCCCCCTAAATTTGTTCTTGCCGCCCCCCCCCCCAGTTTGGCCCCCACCCCCCCACCAAAAAGAAAAATTGATGGATTTTGGAAAATGTCATCAATTTTGAACCGAAAATTCACCAAATTGGGTGGAAAATTAGCGATTTGGTGGGCCAAAATTTGTTAAAAATCTCAAAAATTTTTGATATTTTTCCCCCAGAATTTCACTTCCCCCAAAAAAAATTCACTTTTGAGACCACCCCCACCCCCCCAGAAAGAGGCTTCTGCGCCGCGAACTGAGTGGCAGCATGCATATTCTGATTCATTGGATTTTTTAGATAGAAAACAAAAAAAAAAAAAAAAAGACCCCCCCCAATTAAACGTTCACAAAACATTGTGTGGACGATACAATATCCAGGTCTGTGGTTGGGCATCGTATTTTGTCAGGCGGGTACAAAATCAATATTGCGATTTGTAATTTTACGTGTGTAAGTGAAGGGCCAAAATAAAAAATAAGCATTTTACTGTGCCAGAATCACGACAACAAACTAAGCACACCTTGATGTTTTGTAGTTTTTCTGATAATACAAACAATAAGTTCAGATGTGTCTAATTAAATTTGTTGCGGTCATCCTCGAAATCCAAGATAGCCGGCCAAATGGCCGGCCGTTTTGGCCTAAGGACAGTATTTTGAGGTAAATTGTCCTACGTTATTCAATTACCCTTGTTCTTGGTGTCATATTGAAGATAATTTAATTATCTACATGATGATATCCCACTTTTGGTGGGTTTTGTTGTTATCGAGCACACGTTTTGGGGCCAAAAAGGCATATTTTTGCCATTTTTTTTCAAAAAAATGATGCGACTGAAATACGTTCTCCCGCCATATATCAAAACAAAATTGTTCTTCAGAATTGGATCAAGACTTATCAAGAATTGCCCTTATATTAATAGCATTTTGTGTGAAAAGGCACAGGGCATCATAGCCAGTGTAATTTTAAAAGTAGTGTCTAGGAATGAATTGGTGTCTTAATCACAAAAAACGCCATTTTTGCACATTTCCTCAACAACGCATGAACAAATGTGTGTGTCAATACCATATAAAATGCTATATGACATTTTTGTGATCAGCCTCTAACTATAATAAAGTGTTTGAGTTCAGTGCTGCAATGCCTGCGGATTCAATTTTTTTGTGGTACCTCTAAATCCAAGATGGCGGCCAAATGGCCGCTGCTTTGACAAAACAATGTTTTTAAGGATAACGGGTTGAAAAAAGCCTCCATCATCATGTATTGGTGTCATTTTAAAGCAATGAAATTTTCAGCAGGATATAGCATGCCTGAATGGTTTAAGGTGGTTATATGCGCTAAAAATGTGAGTTTTTTGACATTTTTTACACAAAAAAGTCTCAAAAGGAGAGACCGTTTTTCTACATCAGTGGAAATTCTTATTCATGAGTACTTATAACTTTGTAGGACTTTGTCACTACGGAAATAATGCACACAACTGTGAAAAGGCCAGCTTTACAACATATGCTGTAAAAAGGTTATAGTGCCCAATAAAATGTTTACCATCCACAAAACACAGTTTTTAGCACATCTATATAAACATGTAAGGCTTAAATGATCAATTACCCTGTACTCATTAACTGGACAATGTGCTCATAACAAAATTTAAGATTTTACATACTGCATCTAGAAGTACATAATAGCAACCAAAGGCACCCAGGATCCCAAAATGACACTGTTTTCACTTTAAATTAAAACCTACTATTTTAAATAGCTCTTAAACAGAAACTCTACCTAACAAATGCTGTTGGCTCATTTTCAAATCTGCAAGTTGCCAAAAAAGTGGTGATAAAACTATATTTGGAAGTTTACTACATAATATTCCCCTACTTTGGCAATACATATATGATGACAGCAGATCATTTTGTCCTTTTTATCTATGTTCTGTATTGTTCTTTCCAAGTATAGTGGAGAATACTCAAGTCATACTTAGTATAGATGTGATCTGTATGTCTGACTCTTAAATATGTGAAAGTTCTGATATTTGAATGATCTGACTCGTTCTCAGGATAGATAGCTGTTCTTGCACCGCCTCATGGACAAGTGCAAATCCTGTACACTTCAGACGCCTGACACAGTGTTCAAATGTAAAAAAAACACAAGTTATAAGGTGTCCGCTGTGGTATCAGCGCTCTGACCAAAAATCCAACTTTTTTTTTCTTTTTACTCTGATGCAAGCAAAAAATGGACAGTATTTTGAATTTAATCAGATTTAATTAGTTTTTCTTAATATTTTCACATTATTTTTAAGGAACTGGAAAGTCTTTGTCATAGAAAAACTAACAGAACCTAGTGTTAAGTAGTGGTAGGTCCGGGTTGGGTGTCAGTGTTCAAAAAGGTTACATTTAGGCGTCTGAAAAAAATTTAGTGCTCAATGCATAGCCACAGGGGGCATTGGGTGTGTGATACATTACCCTATACAATATCAATAAAAACCAGAGGTCCACGCTAGAGCAGTCGAAGACAGCTTCTCCACAATAAGTGCTACCCCCAACCAACAAGTTCATAAGAGCCTAAGAGGTCATAAGAGATGAAAAGATAAAGAAATCCTTAGCAAAATTTCTTAAAGGCTGACTCAGAGATTTTGAAATATAATTTTTGGGCTGAAAATACGTCAAGTGGAAATAAAAACAGTCCCTTAAAATGCTCGGAATTTTATAACAAAGTTGTGATTTTCTAAGGACTTCAATCTGAACTTAGCGATGTTCAACTAGGGAAAAGCATTGTGTATATTGCAAAAAACAACGATTTGTTTGAAAATTGAGGGCAACCTCATCGGGGAAAATCTCTGAGTCGGCCTTTAATTGAATAGTGGTAAGAATTCAAGTATGTGGGTATCATAGGATGGAGTGTGCCATTCTTATTGCAACATTGGGGTCCACATGCTATGAATCTACACCAAGAAATTCCAGTGTTATCTATGGTTTTGGGAAATTCGAAATTGGATGATCGACGACTTAATCCTGCATGCCCATAGCTGGCTACTGGTTACACCAGCCGGATGTGTTCGTAATACCGTCTCTGATGCAAAATTATTTCCGTAGTTAACTTGAATAATTCAAGCTATAAGCGTAATTGCACAAATTAACTGCTAAAAATCGCCCCGTCCCCGATACCGATGCCTGAGTATTGGCTATCAGCTTGATGTGGATTGGTGTGGTGTGGATTTCAAGCAAATGTCTATTTATGACAGGAACTGCATCTAAAACATGTTACACATTCTACCGACAATGGAACATGGAACAAAACTTGGGAGAATCAGCATGTGATGGGTATATATGGAGCTCATGTCACTTAAGCGGCAACTGGCACATTTTCAACAAATATGAAAATTTCTCAATTGACTTAAATGATAGGCTAGGCCATTGGAAGTACAGAGATATATTGGACACATAAAATAACATACCCCAAAACAGATAGGGACATTGCATATGAGGATTAAATGACATAAAGGAATTGTAGGCCAACTTTTAAGTTTTCCCTATTTAATCAACAATGTGTATTATTAAATGAATATTTTGACTCGTACCCCACTCGATATTAAAACCACAAAGGTTTATAGACCGGTCAAACATTGTTGCATAGCGTGAGAAACAGGCATAAGGCGTGTGTGTCTTGTGTTTAAAAGCCATTTTCGTGCGTTCGTTTCTTCCGAATTAAACGTCGACGGCGACGTTAAATTATAAAATCGTTCTGTTTACAATAAGGAAGCTGATTTGTATTAATCATTTCGGGTGGTGAGGGCTTTTGTATATAAAAAAGCTTTACAACCATGCAAAAATATCGATTTTGAACAAATCCTGAGGGTTCCCATTGCGTTACCAGTGTTTCTCTTGTAGAAGCTGTATGTTGACTTTCCAGGCAGAGGAGAAAGGTTTGTATTGTGGCTACTAGAGAAGATACCAATTCTCTGAAGCATTGTATGGCCTTTTCCTGCAGGGTCCAAGAAGTTACATTCTCCCTAGTTATCTTACAGTGTCATATGAATTCGGTTTCCACCATGTGTAGTTCTGGAAAGATTTGCAGTGGCGGGCGCCTAGGGGGGGGCATGGGCGGGGGGGGGGCATTTTGCCCCCCAAATTTTTTTTCTTGGCCCCCCCCTCAAGCGCAGCACCTACTGATTGTATTAGGGAGAGCCAAACCTGATGATGATTAAGCGGGGCCGCCGGGGTCGAAAGAAAAATGAAGGATTTGGGGCAAAAATTCAGTGATTTGGGCCAAAAAATCAGCAGATTTGGCCAAAAATTGGTGAAAAATTTCCAATTTGCATTTTTGCCCCCCCCCCAGAATTCCACTTTTGCCCCCCCCCAAGATTTCACTTGCCCCGTTTGGCCCCCCCCCCCGAAAAAAGAGGTCTGGCGCCCCCTACTGAAGCATTGTGTCTGCCAAAACTTCTTCCTTGCAGAGTGCCTTTCCGTTAAGAAGGAATGGGGCCAACTACCCAAGCGTACATCATAATCGGGGCACTGTATCCACTCGAGTACAAAACCTTCTATCTCACAACGGCCATGGATGGATTGTAACAGCTCTAAGTGAAATTCAAATTGATTGGAGTAGATGTAACTTCCAGCACCAGATGTTGCTTTGGAACCGGGGTGGGGGCTCCATATGAATGATGCGGGGTGTAAAGCTCGCGCTTCCAAACCCAGGGGCATTCGGTGGAAGGACTAAAAAAAAAATAAGGGTCTTTGGGCGACCAGACAGACCAAATTCTTAAAAAAGTGTTTTTGAGTGACGATGTTTCCCAAAATTTTCCAAAATTGGGGTTCTTTTGGGTTGAGGATTTTGCAAAAATTTTCTTTCTTAAATTAGTCTTTTCAAAAAATTTTGCCAAAATTACACCCAAAATCGGGGTCTTTGGGTAACAGTGGTATAATTAAAAAAAGGGGGGGGCTGCGGGCTTGGGGTGTTATATATTTGCAAAAGTTTCATTTGGGACAACGATGCTGAAAAAAAGGTCACTTCCAAGATGGGTTTTGGGATGACATGTTGCGGCCGCATGCCGATTTCAATTCCTACAATGTCGGGTGCAAGAAAAAAACGGAATGAAATGTACGGGGATTTGCACTTCTCCAAATGGAGTGCAAGAACAGTCCTGCCTATAATGCAGATATTATGGTGTAGTATTATAGCTTTGCATATAGTTGGAAGAAAATACAGACGTGAGACCAAAGGGACAACAGACTGGTTTCATTGTGTTGTTAAGGCTGTTTTTTATTGCATAAGTATGGGCAAACAATGTAACCAACTTCAAAATATAGTTTTATACCCCACTTTCTGGCCAAATGGCATTTTGAAATTGACAACACTTGCAGCAGTTGACACACTAAGCTACAAACAATTGCGAAGTAAGGTTCTATGTAAGAGGCATGTAAAATATTATGGTTTTATTTTTAAAGTGAAAACATCAAGTGAAAGAACATTTGATTTGCGTAAAATGACATAACCACATTGAGTTTCTTCAAATATTATCCTTAAAAATGTACTTTGTGTTCCAAAACAGCGGCAATTTTTCCCACGTCTCTTGGATTTAGAGGTTACTGCAAAAAAATTGAATCAGTAAGGCCATTTGCAGCAACTGAATGTAGATCAACATTATTATAGTTAGTGATCAAAAACATGTCATTATAGCTTTATATGTGATTGTGACACATTATACTTTGGGCACTATAACTTTTTTTACAGACATATGTTGTAAAGCTGCCTTTTCACGAGTGTGCATATGTATAGGGACAAAGTCCTACAAAAATAAGTATCGTGAATAAGAATGTTCATTTGATGTAGAAAATGTCTCGTCTTGTTCTCTTTTTTATAAAAAAAAATGTCAAAAACTCACATTTTTTTCGTGCATATTACCACCGTTAAACCCACCTTAAAAACTCCAAGATGGTATATCCTGTAGAAAATGTATTTGCTTTAAAATGACACAAACACATGCTGATTCGACGGCTTTTCTGCAGCCCGTTATCCTTAAAAACATTGTTTTGTCAAAAGAGCAGCGGCCATTATGGGCGCCATCTTGGATGTAGAGGTTACCTCAATAAAAAAAAAGCTTGAATAGAAGGCCAGTGCAGCAACTGAAATTAAACCATTTATTATTACATTAGGTGATCAGAAATTGTCAAGCATTTTATATTGTATGACCAACCAACATTGTTTCATGTTTTTTATAGAAATGTGCAAAAAATGGCGTTTTTGTGATTAAGACCCACAATTCTTCGTAAAACATAAATCGCTTTCAGTTTAAAGCCAATATGGCCAAATTTTTTGAAGAGCGCCCCAATTTTAAAATTGATATTTTCCAAGTTACGTTCGTATATGTCTAGGAGAAACTATACCTGCGAACGAGAATGCCTAAAAAATGCGTATTTATCACAACTACTAAGCGATTTTGTAATTAGAATTGGGATCCCAGCTGGGACTAACGCAGAGCTGGAAATGCTACGTTTATGTCAGTCCATGATTGAAATAGTGCCACCTCGAAGTGAAAATACCCTCTAGACTTGGACTCTTGCCGAACTATTACAAACAAAACTAAATGGATGAGCGTAGAGGGGCACGTAATGACGAATTTCCCGGTATTTCACATTTGGAAGGCCGTTTCCAGCAGCCGTTGAAATATATCGGGGATCCACGATAATAATTATTCTAGTACCCAAAATTCCGTCGTTTGTGCTACATAGACATTTTCCGCACTTAACATTCAAAGGGATAGTTTATAGCCCGTTACCAATGGCAATGCACCGTGTAAAAATCTTCCAATTTTTGAAAAATCTGGGGCGCTCTTCAAAAAACAGGTGCTAATATTGCTTTAAACTTGCTTATGATCCTGTGTTTTCACACAAAATGCAAATATAGTGGGCAATTCCTCGAGCAGTCTGATCCAATTATGATGAAGAACAAATTTGATATATGGGGAAAACGCGATTTCAGTCCAATCATTTTTTTGAAAAAAAATGGCAAAAAATGGCCTTTTTTGGCCCCAAAAAACGGGTGTAGCTAAACAACCGGAAACCCACAAAAGTGGGTATGCACCATGTCGGATAATTTAACATTATCTTCAATATGGACACCAAAAACTAGGTGATTGGAGGCTCACGCAGGACATTACCCTCAAAAATACTGTCGTTTTAGCCATTAAACGGCAGCATTTTGGCAGCCATCTTGGATTTTCGAGGTGACCGCAACTAAATTTAATTATCACACCTCTCTGGGTTAGGTGTATTATTCATACAATCTACATGAAGAAATCAAGGTTTGTGCTTAGTTTGTAGTGATCTGGCAAGTAACTCAAAAACTAAGCATGATATTGGATTTGGGCCATCTTTGCTTAGTATTTCAATGGAGCTTTTATTTAGTGGTGGCGCCCTTGAGTGTGCTTTAATCCACAGCCCGTGGTACCAAAATAAATGGCCGCGTGTGTGAATTCTTGTTTTTCGGTCACCTTCAATTTTTTAGTAGTCATTTTTTAAAATCCTAAAGTATTTCTGGGGAAACAAGAGACCTCACAGAAAGCTGAGAGATTGTGGAGATCACGGGGAACGCGTGGTTGTGGTAGTTACACGTGAGTGTACTGTGAGTGTTATGGCACCCATTCCGACCACAAGACTCGAATTTACAGTAGAAAAGGAAACTTTCTTTAACCCGGAGGAACGTGTTTATTTGGGCCGCACTCGCATAACGGTAGAAGCACTTCCGGATACAATAATCTGTACTGTAGCAGTGTAAATGAATAGGCTCGAAGAAAAAAGGTTTCGCAAAAATTCGGAGCCTAATAAAAATTAGTTTTCATATTATCCTCGTCTAAAAACAAGGCACGCACTTACCTGAGAAGGTCTTTAATCATAATAGAGCATAAAATTCAATATTATAACTCGGAGATACAAAAATTCAGGGTAAAATCCTTCCATTATAATGTATAGTTTCACAACAGTGAAGACAGCGGCAATACTCGCGCCATTACTCAACAGTGAAAGCACATTGTAGATGTATATTTTGTTTATTCTAAGCCTTTTTTGCAAATCACTGTCGATTGTATTTGTTATTATAAGGACATCAGCAACAACTTGGGTGAGTAATTTGATCTGAGTGGTATTGTGAATTAAGTAAACTCTGCTGCTACAGTTTTAAGTACACTTTTCTGCAACCCTAAAATAGAGCGGTCCATTACGAAAACGTCATTCCGACTACTACTAAAGAATGCGTCTGATTGCTCATATATTTAGGGTTGCATTGCGAACTAATTTACAGTGAGTGACATGTCTCTTCCATGGCATGCTTCAGGCCATTGCATTGTAAGACTCACATACACTCGCCATGGCATGCAACTACTCATGTACGTACAAGAAATGAAATTTCGGGGTGACGATTTCAACTACAAAATCTACTTATATTACTGCTAAAATTTGTCTTGCTATGTGTTTCTTACAAATATTAGTCCTGATGATCAGCCTGAGATATAGTCTTAACTTTTATTATGGCTGCCTGTTATCATAGAGCTATATAGTTCCATGACGAGTTGTGTGTAGTGATAGTGCCATTTAAGCCAAGATACACAGACAGCTTCTTGTATCTGCTCTAACTTTACAGCTGACAAAGTGGCTTAAATAATCAGTATTGCAAATAAGTTAATGGTAGGATTATTGAGGTCGCTATCATTAAAGACACTTATCAGTGATTTGATAAACCAAGAGTGAAGTGAAAAAATCATCAAAAATCAGATTTTTGCATGTCTGGAAATAGTATTGGTATTCCAACATACCCTACAAGTGATACGCCCAAAACGCAGCCTAATAAAGACACAAAATCGGTTATTTAGGTCATATGGTCAGAACGGCACTTTCTACAACACGTAAATTGAATGGAGATTCGTATTTGAATACTCGTTTTCTTCCTTTTCTGTCAATTCTTCGTTGGAAAAAGTAAACTTATCCTTCACTTTTGAAAACTATTCCTGCATATTTCCAAATATTTTTCATCTGTCGGTACAGCAGGAAGTGTCTTTAATAACCATTTTCAAGATTTGAAATTCACATTAGGAAATTTTCAGGTGAAACTTGTGCACCATTGTTGACATCAACTTTTTGTGGAATACATTGTATTTGGGTGCAAATTGGTAGACAATTATTCTACAGCTCTAGAGATGCTATGTATGTCAAAAAAGAAAGTTATTTTTCTTTATTTAGTAAATACACATCTCAAAACCTTAATTGGCATTGGAATAGGCAGTCAGTTACCTATTACCGTAATCAGGTGGACCGATCGTACGCACACTGAACGTCTGTGTGTGTTGGTTGTGTAGAGAGCAAACACATTTTACAGAAATTCATCAATTTAATCAAAATAATGCTAATCCCAATGTAATTCCCGCTCAAAATGTTGTCGCAGCATATCTCCCTCTACCATTCATAAAAACGGAATTGAACAATATGATGTAGGTTGGTAGCTATCGCATGAGCTACCTTGATAAGTCATCCACAAAATGAGCATGTTTTCGAACACCTTTCAACGTCCCATTGGAAACGCATGGTAAAACATAGACCACGCAGCATGGCACCACTTTTGATGAGTTTAGCATTTACGTTGACTAACGGTTTGACGGTGTATACGAAATGTGTAAATCGGCGGAGCGTTGCGTCTGGTTACAGGCCTTCAGGGTGTGGGTTTTGGAAAAGTTTGATGACAAGCTACAGCTGGCCTTGGGCGTTTGTTGATTGTGAATCAGATGCGTGGTTCCTGAGATATGGTTTTGAAAAATCAAGATTTTTTGTCTCCACAACGAAAAAAATATTTCAGAAATCAACAAGAATGTACTAGATTAATATTGATCAAAGAAATTTTTGTATTTTTTTACAAAGCAATTTGATCGCAACAGCTCTCGAAATGAAGACTAAATGGGCAATGCATAAAGGCCACCAAGAAACCAGCTTGGCATGCCAAAACTTGAAATATGGCAACCCTATAATGCAGTATTTGGTGTTCACGTGGCCGGTGCTGTGTTTTTTGACGTTGTGATGTAAAGATCCCAACATAGTTTGTATTCAGGAATATGAAGTACGTAATACTTTCATAGCGATGGTATGGGCTTCGATGTTAGATGATGACAGCATTTCAAAACCAAATGTATTTCCATTATAAATCCGCCGAAAGAAAATTTACACTAGTTTGATTTCGACTGGTCCTTTATAGCAGGTCCTCAACTGCTTATTGAAGAATTATTAATTACATTAGGCAACGTCATTATTTACACAGCGGGAGGGAATGCAGGGGTTTCAATTCTTTTCGGCCGCAAAATAAAGGTGTGTCGCAGTCACCTCGTCGACTCCGTTAAAAAAGTATACATCCCCTTGAAAGTTGTCACTGTTTTTCTCCTCGGCTTCTTGACGGACAAAAAAAATGAAAAAAAAATCATATTCCACTCTTCTCGCTTACAAATTTCCTTCGCAGTTTCCCCTCAATTCCCCATTTCCCCTGGCGTAAAATAATGAACCCGACCTTAGTTAATTTTAAAATATTTTTCACGAGGGGGGGCTGGGGGGGAGGGGGAGTGGGATGGCACTCCAAATATAAAATTATAGGGTGTTTAAGGCTTAGCGATCTCAGGACCCAGAGGATTCGGTGACATGTTAAAAAAATAGAGGTCTTTGGGTGGAAGGAAGAGACAGCCAAATTGCCCATTAAATTAAGGGTTTATTTGGACGACAGATTGCTAAATTATCAAAAAATGTCATTTCAAAAACTAGGGGATTTGGGTGATAGATTTTCAAAATTCTCTTCCCCCCCTCAAAAAAATAGGGGTCTTTGGGTGAGAGTGGGGTAAACCTTTAAAGATATGGAGTCTTTTGGTGGACAATGATGCTGAAAACGGGGGGGCGCGGTGGGGGGGCCGGGGGGGGGGTTTTAACAGCCTTATATACATTATGCGCATTTTGATAAAATATGTAAAGTAGGTCATGAAATATATTTTCAACCAGCATGTGTACAAAGTCTGTTGTACAGGTTTGAAGAAACACAATGATACAAACTACAGATGATAGCTTGTAAACTTCCCACAAAATGCACACACAAATTTCATGTGAAAAATCTAAATTATGCCTACTTTTTGCCACAATATGCAAATTTAGGCCTACATACGCGGGATTTAGGGGGGCGGTGCACCCGGCGCGCCCCCCTATTTTTGCCAAACCAAAGGGCGACGGGCGCCTTGTAGATGTAGAAAAGTGCCTTTGCCGCACAGGGCGCCGGGCGCCTGTATATCTAGGAACTGGACCTTTTGTGGCGCCTTGCGACACAATTTGTACAATTTCCGGCTCACTCCGCTCGCCGGGTAGACACAATTTTTTTGCACTCGCGCGTTTTGAAATCTGAAGAGCAGTGGGGTTATCTCTTTGTTGCGATGTTTGTGCTGGACAATTTAGGTCGGAACTCCTCCCCCGTCTCAGGAATTTCGAACCGAGTCATCCGTGAAAAAAATTGGGTCTACACGGGGCGAAGCGAGCCAGAAAATTTTAAAAGCGACATTATTTGTGGTGGTAAGGAATGAAGGGGAGGAACCCATGAAAAATTCAGACCGATAGCTTGTAAACTTTTATCACAAAATGCAAGAAAATAAAACTCTAAATTTTGCACATTTTGTGGTTAAAATTGTTTCATTTAGGTCAATTTAAGGGAGCATTTTTGGGCTCCTTTGGTTCAAATTATGTGTTTAGGCTTATAAGAAAAAATCCTGAATTTTCAGATATTTGTATGTGATTAAAAAAAATACAAGTTTTGCTCATTTGGTCAAAATATGCTAAATTGGGTAAAGAGTACTATCGAATAGACTGACAAAATCTTGTGAGGTATTAGAGAAAAGTTGAGAATGTATTGTGTAAATTTTCTCTTTAACAGTGACTATCTATATTAAGAAAAGACTTTTTCCTTTTCATTGACAAACACAAAATAACATTTATCCTCAAACTGATTAAAATGAGTTGGTAAATGCGAGTAAAGGCTTGCCTTATCATGTAATGTTGGTACATATATCAGGAAAATTACCTCAAAAAAATCAAGTGTATACCCTTTATAGTTAAGATTCTGTCATATTGTTTGTTTTTAAAGATGACAGTACACGGTGCCGTGGCAAAATAAAGAAAATAAAAGACTTGACCTTTGACACGGGGTTCGCCAAAGGACTGTATGTAAGAGTACAAAAAAATGAATAACTTTGCAAAGGGGTCGATTTCAAAATGCGAGTGGTCTGAGTTGCGGAGAGTCTCTCTTTCAATACATACCATTTTAAATCCGGATTTGCAGACACAATTTTACCGAACTGCCCTAATTGGAACTCCACAGAAAAGTTGTAACTTATTGCACCAATGTTTTGTCCAAATTCAAAAAGATTTGATGCCATAAGAGTTACATTATTGGAACTATACAATAAAATAGAACTTATATATGTAATATGATGCAGGTAGATTAGAACCTTAAGAAGCGAGCGCGCCGACTGTTAATATTTGCCAAATGTAAATGCATGCAAAAGAATTCCATAATTACCGTTGGAAATCCCACAAATGCCCAAATCCAGCAGATCGTGTCCGGCCCCCCACTGGTTTAAGTCGTAATTATTCTTTCTCTTTGATGACAGCTTGGTTATAAAAAAAAAATTTTTGTTTGCGTAATACTCGCTTTTTTTAAATGTTTACGTGTTAAACAATGACGAACGTCTTAAAATTAGGATTTCCTTAGCCCGCCCCTCCCCTGGAAAGAAAGTAGGATTTAAAAGGGCGATATCTATTGAGATTTTATTTAAAATATTTATTTATCAATTTAATTATTCCAAGGCATGATTTTTTAAAGATCAGCACAACAGTAGCGTAGGTTTATGTAGTGCAACGGAAAGTCATACTGAAATGTCGGGCATGTCAGACGAGTCATATCAATCTTTTGTGCATTCACATTTACGAATAGCCCTTCATTCTTAGTATAAACAACAGACATAAGTTCCAAATCAGTAGCCCGAATCCGACAAGAATATCTCCAAAAAATTCAGCAAAATATTTAATTTCATCGAAGAAACAGGAATTGAAGGAGATAAATAACAAGTACACGTAGGTGCATGATAAATACGCGCCATTAGGGTTATTTTTCTTGGTGTAATTGACTTCCGACGCAGCACTGCGTCGAACAAGTCCATGAGTCTATACACTTTATACAGTGCTTGATTGTACGGCTTTTCAATGCATATTGGCCCTGTACGTGTGCCGACTCCACCACATGTCAAAAAACGACGCAAAGGTTCCATTCTGTACTAGGGATTTAATGTTTAGAAAACAAGTACATAAAAAAATACATTTGCGAGAAAACAAAATACCAACAGAATTGAGAATTTAAAACAAATTCTTGTTATATCGGACGTACATCAAACAAGTTCAGATTTTGGTCAAGTTCCATCGATTTTTATATCGTAGGAGTTAATGGTTGTAGAACGAAAGGGGGGGGGTCAAATATGTGTTTCGGTATTTTTTAAACTTGTCAGACTATAGATTTCCAATAGCTGTCAATACGTACATACACGTTTGTCTATAAGAGCTTCGCTTCGTGCGCTTAGTATTACATAATATTATTGCCCAGTAATTATTTCAAGGTTTCATCATTTCACATTAAAGGGATAAAGCAGCGATTTCAGTGCTAATCGTCCGAAACATCGAAAAAATAATCAAAAATTCTATTTTGGTTTTTTTACTGGCCATGGATATGCGAATATAACCTGCAAGTGGGTTGGCTTAAAATCGTTGTATTAAAGCAGGGCAGAACTTTTTATCGATTTGTAAATATACGTGAGTATCAAAATTACGACTTGAGATCAAAAAGTTTTTCCGTGTGAATCCCAGCATTTTAAGCATGATATTGTGCACCCATGATAATTACAGTTTGACCGAAAAACAAACAATATTGATCTTTGTTTAATGTTATTCTGTACCGATGTAAAAACACAATCGGCTGTTAGTGTGGTTTTGAGACTCCATTGCGGTATGTCTATTTGCGGTAGACGGTTATGACAAAGTTTCGCAAATACTTCTTTTTTTCACTATTTGGTGGTTTGGTTCGTACATATTTAAAGGCAGCATTGAAGGGATCTGATCTCTGCTTTATAAGTAGCAGTAAAAAATGCCATTTCCACAGACAGTACCTGTACAGATGGGTTGGGGTTAAGGCCATTCTTTTGAGATGAAATTTTTTAGATAATTGCAGGTCATCTCCCTTTAAAAAGGTTGCATTGCATGATTGTAGCACCTTCTGTGTTGTTGCCAGGTTTGAGAAATTTCATTTGAGAAAGTTAATCCCAAAAAATTTCAGTTGACTTCCTGATCTTGCATTTTTGTATGTGCGAATGTTTGTAATCACAGTTATCATTAGACGGGATTGTTACTGTAATTTTCTGTCTGTTTAAGGACAGAAAATTAACGAAAATTGCGAATCTTGCAAAGGACACCAAACTTGCATGTCAGATTGGGGAAACATACTACAACCAGATAAACAATACACCTTGGGGGCCAATGCCGTCAACTACATTGGGTCAATGTCAACATAAGACGTTCGACCAACGTAAAAATGTCCCAGCCCATTGTTGGCCATTAATTTTTACGTTAGCACAACATTGGGCCAAAATCATGCCCGATATTATAACATCTATATTGCCCGTTGGAGCCATGTCCAAGGTGGCATTATTCTTAGAATGTTTTAAATGACGGTTGGAACCAATGTTCCCAGATAGCAAACTTTGTATTGCTTTCACCGTTGGACCCAACGGCAGGCGGATGTTGCCCAATGTTGGCAGCGGACGTCAGCCCAATGTTGGATCCCGCGACTTTAACATTTTGTATCATTAATTCAGGGACTGCAATTTGAAATTTCGATGGCGAGCATCAAATGGCTCTCCTGGAGCTTTTTAGGCAAGCTTAAGGTGAGCAATGTGTGAAAAGGCTCCCGGAACAAAACAGGAGAGCAGTTTATCTTATCATGTGAAAATCTGATTCACCCAAAAAAATTGAAATTGTTTTAATTTCAGTTCACTATAAAGTTAAAACATATTATGTGCCATAAATTTAAAGCTGAATCCCTCGCGCCTCCCTGATGCAGTCATCTAGGGGATTTCTTCCAGTAAGACTGAAGAGGTTGCCACCATACTTTGTTTAAAGTACAAAAAGTTCCCATCAATAACTTCTTTTTGGAAATCTAATATTGTTCAAAAACAATCCATTGCGAAAAGTGGGACGTATAGAGTACTTTGTGTGATCTTAAAGATCACAATTTAACCGCTCAGAGGAATAGCGACGATCAAGCTCTCAAAGTAAGGAATTAAGTTGGGCAAAAAACGGCATGCCGTGTCACTGTAGTGACAGCTTAATCTCTTTAAAACAAAACACTCAAAGTCCCAATGAATCTCTAACACAGATTTCACCCATGAAGTGATGAATGTTAACGGAACATCGCGGGTTTTTGTGTTTTTTTAAATGTTGTCTATGCCAAGCCTTTCATGCTAAACAATTGTATTTGTATTTTGTTCGATTCAAGATGGTAGCGAACATGGCAGCTTCAAAGATCTGCTAAAGGAAAAAAGTGTTCATGTTAATTATTTAGTTGTATAGTAAATAAGAAAAGAGAATATAAATGCCCTCTAACATGTCAGGGGTCGCCCCGACTACACGTGCGGCCCTGGCAATAAAAGGCAGTACGGAAGGTTCCTGAAAAGTCCCACCGGCAAATTACAAGCAATTGTGCTTTTGAGTGCCGGTTGGAGTTTCCAGGCCATAGGCTAGCAATTGGTACCTGGGGGAGGGAAGACGTCCCATCAACAACTCATTAGGGGATGTTGGCCTCAACTGAGGGAAAGTGTCACCAGTGACAATGCTATGCAATTGCTTGATTGTCCGTACTTACTTCTGTGTAACATTTGGAGGAAAATTGACCTTGACACTTCTGCGAAATTGGGAAGGTCCAACATACACTCGGACTTTTCAGGAAGAACCCGAAGTACTTTGGGAAAGTAGTGCACGGTTGGGTGGGATACCAAAATGGCAATCAGGAAACTACCTGTAAATCCTACAGGGATGTCTGAAATATTTTTTCATACCATTATGACCCTTTAATTTCACTCTTGAAATTGAGATATTTTGGTCTCAATCGAAACAGTACTCAATCCAAAGAAGCTAAGTAAGGGAACTGGAAATCATGGCCTATAGAGAACAAAAGACAGGGATTTGGGCGAGAACGGTTTATGAAGAGTTCAAGCCATGGCAAAACAACCAGTGGAGTTCACTCTTCATGAAGAACACTGTTGTTCAAGCAACTTTTGGCAGCTCAGTAGATGTGGATATTCTACGGTTTCAAGTATATAACCTTGACCACGCCCATAGGAGTTCAGAAAGAAGCACTGCTGAGATGATCAGATATTGTGTCATACGGATGTTGTTGAAAGTGGAAAGATCCTGTCATACAGAGCTGATAAATGATTTTTTTAAACTTTGAAAAAAATGCATTAACAAGTTCTTTACTACCTCCAGATTTGAAGGGTTCAGTTTGATTTACTACCTCCAAGATTTGGAAAGGTTTTGTGTTAGAGTGAAGGTGAATTTTGTGAATTATGGATGGAGGCATGCCAATTTAACTTATGGATACAGAAATTGTTGCTTTGAGTTAACCACAAGTTTATGGAAAGTGACTGACTTTGAAATTACATGTACACATAGCAAGCAATGAATTTATCATTATCTTGATTTGGGATGCATATAAAGACCTATCAAATATGAAGAGAGTGTTGCAGCTGTGTGCTTAACAAGATATTTTAATAATAAAGTACCACAAAGTCATAGTCCATTATGCAGCATGTTACCACTGCACTGTATTGTTGAAGTATGTTAGATGAAAGTCCCATTCCGAGCAGATCAACCACAGTTTAAAGGGACATGATGGCATAAAAAAAAATGGAAAAAAAATGACATAATGAAAAGGAATCTTACTGAAATCACCTTCCATTCCATGAGTTTGGATGTTTTAATTCGGTAAAACAGTAAAAATATCAGG
Source organism: Ophioderma brevispina (assembly GCA_023653785.1). NCBI lineage: Eukaryota > Metazoa > Echinodermata > Ophiuroidea > Amphilepidida > Ophiodermatidae > Ophioderma > Ophioderma brevispina. The sequence goes on from JAMKCH010023025.1 coordinate 28,558, forward strand.
AAGAGGTCCGGGGGAGACCTCGGTGGGCAGTTTGTGGCAATTTTGGAAAGTAAAGCAAGGTGTGCACATCCCCTGACAGAATTTTACAGTTATCTAGCATGTTTTGTGACACAATTCAAAAGCATTCAGAACTGGAATTCAGGGCATTGTACTTAGTCTTGTAATAGCTATTGATTGGAAGTGAAAGGGTGGGATTAGTGGGATGAGCACATTACAATAGCAAGCGTCTGTGAGTGTGACCTGCTTTTCAAGTTTGGTAAATGCTGGCAGTAATGTCAGCATCAGTGTTCCACAAATTGCCACAACCCGGTGGTGTCACTTCCTATTCATAGGCCCCCCCGGCACAGCGTCACCGTAACGCATGATCGGTCCCCAAGTCAAAAAATACCCCCTTTTTCGCGTGGTTTCAATTACATGCTTAGCAATTTTGACCCCTTTTTATATGAAAACGCGTTAACAAATAACCTTTTAAAAACAACCCTTTTTTTGCATTTCAAGTAAACTTCTCAACATCACCCCTTTTTGAATTCAAGAACACACACAAAAACATGTTTTTTTCAAAGATTGAACTCTGATGTCCTTTTTAACTGTTTTAATACCATTTATAGACCCTAACAAATGAGGAAGGGGACAAAAAAACAAATACAGAAAAGTACACTGAATTCAGATAAACCAAAAAGTACATTGAATTGTCCCAATTTAAAAATTATCAAAGTTAACTTTCCCAATAACCTGTTTAAGTGTGTTGTGAACAATTCAGGCGTTAAGTCACCAAATGCCTTGCTTGCATGCGCACAACAGTTACCTCCTTAATTATAATGACGTTTCTTATACAGGAAAGTACATCAGGAAGAGAAGTCAATGGCACTTTAACATTATAAAAAACTTAATACTCCTGGAGGACAGTCGCCAATATTCGCGGCATTTCTTACACTGGAACGAACGTGGTCCTGCCTTTTGTGGTCAGCGCCCATGCCTATGATGATTTCATGAGTACCCTGCTTGTCATGGTTCAACAGACCGGCTGCATTATGATAATCGCTTGATAAAAAGACAATGGAAATCAGCGGTCCTCTAACGGGGGAAACCCCTGCTTACACTTTTGACGTGAAATGTATGTAAACAAACCAGGATCCGAACGAACCTTGTGAAACTTTCCAGAGGAGTTGCGATAGGAGTGGGTAAAGATTTTGGACCAAAAAACATGACAAAATGAATTACTAGATAAATTAAGCGAGCAATTGGTAAGATTTATAGGATCACCCATTTTCGTGTTCACAAAAAATAACCCTTTCCAAAAAATTGAATACATCGTGACAAAAAGGACCTTTTTTCAAAAATCGGAACATTTTATTGTTTCGCGGAACAGTACTTTCAAAATACACCCTTTTTTCGCAAAACGGAAACGATCATGCGTACAACCATGGTTCAATATTGAGTGACACCACCGGGTGCCACAAACTGCTACCTTCCCCCCCGAACTCTTTTACGGTTTTAATGTTTTTACAGGATGTAAACATCCATATATTGTTTTCAAAAACTCTTGGAAGTAGTTTCAGTAAGGGTCCTTTCATTATGCCAAATTTTTTAATGCCATTATGTCCCTTTAATAGTAATGTTGATGTTGATACAATTTGCCACACCACATGTCGCCATTACTGCCTGATTATGGCAAAAAAAAATAGCCGAAACTAGTACTGCTGTTGTACATTGCCATGTACACATGTTTTGAAGTCAAGATCGAGACGTGCATATGAGCTGGACTTTGTTATACTTTGATTGCCAGAAATAACCATATTGCAGAATCTCCTGATCAATCCAAAGATATTCTAAATCTTGAATTGTCATTGAGGATGATAGAACACTTGTAAAAATTAAATATGTAGAGCTGGGGTATAGATAAACTGCAAATGATAGATCATACACAGCTGTTTGAGTCTTCATTTATTATGACAAAACCAGAATTAACAAAAAATTTCGCCCCGGCGACACAATTTTTACAAACTGATTGGGATTATTTAGTCCACTAAGTACATCCTGTTGTAAATTTTACAAAAATTTTCTGTTTTTTAAGTTTTTTATTTTTTTCTTAAAAAATCCAGTTTTCCCACGTCGTTCTATGGATATGGGCATATAGAGGGCGATATAACACACAAATCAAGACCTCGTAGGTCTATTATGGCAAGATTCCCGCAATGGATTGTTGATTTTTGAAGACAATGCCTCTTACTTGCATTTCCCTACTTATATCAGTCGTAAAAACTTGTGTCACCATTGCTTAAAAAGTGTTCTAAAAATAAGAGACAATTTGCATGGGGGTCGAACCGCTGTTCAAAGTGATTTAACAGCAGGTTTACTACATGTACAATAGCTTTAAAAATCTGGGAATATCACATACAGGGGAAAGGATCTTTTGATCTAAAGTCAGAATGGTATAATATAAAACTACAGAATCAGATTAAAGTATAAAGGCCTTGTCTTTAATACACAGATTGCAGCCAACACTTGTTGGTGGTAATGTTAGCACATCCATGCCAGTATCCAAAATACCAAAATGTGAATTTTTTTTTTATAATTTTTTCGATCCGATGTTTAGATCACATTATCCCCTGCAGCCTTTTAACATTCAAAAATTGAACTCTACACTCAGTGAGAAAATCGAACTACCTTTGAACGCCAAGAAATTACCCAACAAACGAAATGTTGTCAATCATGCAGGAATGTATTCTTCCTCCTTCTGAAAAAAACGCAGTATGATGTTCGCACATTACATTAACCTGAAAATAATGTGAAATACCAAGCACATAATAACCCAGTCTAAATAGCAAATTTAAAACCGGGCAGGAAACAATGAAAGCATGTAAACCTTCCACAGCTGTTGAAGAATGTTCTACTGCATATACCCAGTACCAAAGCACAAAGCCTACATTATTGGCTGAAAGCCCCCAGCCAGGAAGTTCCATGCCCAGTCAGCATTAAGTAGAATTACTGCATAGAAAATGGGGCCCTTCCTATTCCACACTCCTTCTAGGAAAATGCATACAACTGACAGTATAAAACAACAATGACAGAATACTGTATTCTCAAAATTGTTATTTTAAATTTTCATTTTATTTATTTCAAAGTTAGTAAAATTACAAACATCAAAAAAAGCTGGAAGTAGTAACAAGATTACATGTTATCTCCTCCTCCTAGGCAGTGCTTCAACAAATTAACTATTCCAGATCTTTTCACATGATTGTATTTTGAGGAAGCCAAAAACAAAGCACTGAACAAGGCTCACTGCACTCATTGGATTACAGGTTACATGCTTTAGTCTGTTATCACACTTACTATGGCGTGGGAACACTATGGAGTGTGTAAAACTATGTATCTTACACCGTTGTAGTAGTTGTATTTCATTTTGTTCTATGTCATTTCACAAAATAAATATATAGTGATTTGACCTCTTTGGCGGCATGGGCTAGTTAAAAAGTCGTGGACGGACATTGGATTATGTAGTAAATATAAAAAATAGTAATTATTTCTTTATTCAAACAATTAAAAATAATAACACCGTCAGCCGGGGTATCTATCATTTCTGTACTCACAAAACACCTTAATTTTTGTTTGTCGTCTGCAAGAATTGCAGACGGCACATTGTGATTTTACTCTGGTGTATATGTTTCTGTGGTGTGTGTGTGGGTGTGTATGTGGGTCAAATGGTAACCCTCTGAAATATTGCATGCCGCTGGAGTTCCGTAAGGCTACATGTGTTGTAACTGGGGATGGAAAGGAGGGGCGGAGTGGGGTGACATTCACAAAACCTCGACGGCAGACGACACTATTTTTTAATTGCATGTTGGGTAGTAATTAAGAAAGTGTGATATTTCATTTTAAGAGGGAGGTTCCCTATCCAAGGGTGGAAAATAAGAGGCATTGCACCAGGGGCCACTTTGTGGAAAGAAGATCCCCTGGTTCAAGAGAATTTGAACCAAAAAAAGGCTTCCCTTTTTAATCGAAACTGGATCTCGTTTGTAAGGGAAGAAAAATCAGGTATGCTTTTGTAAACGTTTGGTTTCGTCAATTTCTTCTGACAAAATAGTCTTATTCTCAAGCACTGACAAAGTTTAACCTTTTGTCGTTTCTGAGAAATGGTTACATTGAAAATGATGTGCAAACAAAGATTTTTACGGGTGGCTACTGAGTTAAAATAAATTTTGCCCAGCCAAATCAGTTTTAGTTGTCATGGTGATGACAAGGTTTCAGGACACCCATCCACTTATTCGGCTTATTTTAACGGATTTCACCATTGGACAATCGTTCCTATTTTTTTCCACTACCAAAGAACAATCTCAAAGCTTAACCAAGGAAATGCTTTGATTCGGATAGCTATAGTGTAAATAAATGTCCAAGCTGCAAATTATTTATGCGTCAGCAACGCTTAATTTGTTTTCAAAGAACTTATTAGCGGCCTAATTATATTGGCATGTTGGGGTGGCCCCCATCTGTCAATCACTGATAACCCACTGATCTCTATACAATGGATTGGAAACGGGGCTTTGTAATTTAAGCACTGATGGCCCATTTGGTCATCCAAAAAAGAGCCCCAGCAGGTGGTAGAGCGGTCATTATACAAAATTTGTGTCCCATTGAAATGTGGAATAAGCGACATAACAGACTACAGAATAAGTGAGCTCATTGTATTTGAGCGTATGGGAGTTTTACATGGTTTCTCTAAAACGTTCCACCCGGGGGGGATACAACTTGTTAAAACAGGTGTCTCTGGAATGGTATGGTGTTCGGTAGACCAAGATGCCCGCCGTTTGCTCCCATTCATTTAATATATTCAATTACTGTTGTGTAGCCAATCCATGTATAGAGATCAGTGGACCTAACAATGGTGGCATTCAGTGGTGCCATAAAGTTTTGTTGATTGTTGAAACACCATGATGATATTTGGACATCTAAAATTCCCTAGTGTCAGGGACAGGATTGACCTTGGAATGTTACTCTGACCATGTTAGTGGAGCAATTTCATGGTTACTGGGACAAACCTCCAGCCATCTGGGCTCAAAACAGTGTCCTTACGTAGGTGCATCACCAAATTTCCTTATGAGTAAATCACTTGTGATGTTAAGTCTTTCAAAAGTTACTGACCTTATCATAATTGGTCCTCCTTGCTGCCATGGAAATAAATTCGGGCTTTGTGTGATGTGCAGTCGATCACCCTCCTTTGATCCATTGGAAAAGCGAGGCAGATTGACTGGTTAGAGCATTGGTTCGGCTTCACCTGGTTTCAGCCGTCAATAGCAGGACAAGGAAAGGGTAGTAATTATGTATAAAGTCCATACTGAGACCAAACAAAACTACAGTTGCTGTTCAGAATCCTTCAGAGGTCGGCAACGCGCGCGCCGAATTATATTTGCATAAAAAAGAGGCAGAGGACTATGGTAGGGGGGGGCCCTCATGCGCGATTAACCCAATGGGGAGGCCAACCTAGCAAACAAGCCAATCGTTAATTTATCGTGTTGACGCACGTCAAGCTCGGCGCACGGTAAAATAACTCTGAAAATTCTGGCAGAGAGTAATATATGTTACTCATGCACCAGTGTTGATCTCAAATCACAACTTTGTTAAGCAGTTTTTCCAGATTGATGTCCATCTAAGTAGTCCATTTTACTCAAAATTCAAGACTAAGTCCAGATCCTGCATTTTCTCTGTGTATATCTGTCAAATTTCTCATTCATTCCTGCTGAAGTGTTGACTTCATTGACAATTTTACCTAAAAATATGAAGAAGAAAGAGTAATGGAAAATAACAAAGGTGAAGTGACTATCTTGGAGTGTGAAAGAGGAAAAGTTATGTTGATTAAAAGGCAAATGTAGGGCAAGCTATAGGCATTAAAAATGAATGCTTTATTAAATGGCTGCTGAAAATTTTCAAACAAAAAAAATATTTTCGTTTAAAAAATGAACAAATTTAGTTAAAATAATTTTTTAAATGTAAATTTTCAATTAAAAAACAGCACCAAACCCTAATATAGCCCTCACATTAATTGTTTCAGCCAGTGGCCATGTCCTGGACCCACGAGACACGAAATTTAGTAATTGGAATATATAAAGCTTGTTGCCAGTTGTAGTTTTGCCCCATTCCATTAATGATAACAGGCCAAGCACCAGGTGGCTCAAACAAAGATCACAAAAAAACAGCCAGACACCAGAGCAGTCTCAAAAAAAACTGACCAAATGACCTGTTATCCAATCTGGGTTATTTATGCCAGGGTAAAATTCAAAGAGCCCACCCCACTCCTGGACAGATTGTCCTTAGATTGTGTGTGGTAACAACAGAATTAACCATGACCTTGTAGACAAGGGATTTTGGGTTCAGTGCTGAAAATAAGGTACCAGTGATTGATTTACAGCGAACAATTGGAGAACACATAGACGGATTATGTTCAGACTTTCATTATAGGGGTGTTCTTCAGCGTCACATGGAAATATGTAATGTCGGAACAATATTCCTTTCTTCCAGTGATGTTAAACATTCGTTCGCCTTTTTATTCTCTTGGCAGTGGTGGGGATCTTCGAATTGCTTTCATTGTTCAGGGGGGGGATTCTTCTATTCATAAATGAAGAGCTGGACGATACCCCCCCCAACGATGAATGGAAAGCATGCAGAAATGCCGCCACTGTCAGCTGTCCTGGATAATGATTTATGTTCAAAGAAGGAAACCAAAAAAAAACAGTACTGGTAACCAGTATGAATAAACAATAACTTGATTGCAAAATTTGGAAAGAAATTTGAATGCATGTTTATTGAATAACCTCTCCGGAGATAGGGGAGAGAATCGGGGTGGGAAGTAGTTGGGGGGGGAAATGGTTGTGAATCTCTTTCTCTCTGCCTGCCTTGTCGCATCTGCAACACTGGTCTGAATCCCTGTAAATGTAGGGGACAACTCCAACATTGGGTCTATTTTTCAGCCGAAAGTGGCCGTCGGCCTAAAGGTTAGTTTTACACATGCTATTTCACCTTTCAGATCTGTAAAGTATAAGAAAAATTTTATGATGGTGACTTTAGAAGGAAAGAGACCTCTTATTTAAAAGATTTCTATTTTCTGTTTACTTTTTGAGTATGTATTCTCTGTTAGGAGTGACCCATTATTGCGCCAGGAGGGGGTTTTTTGAGGATTTAAGGGAACATAATTGTTTTCAGAATGGGGAGGGGGGGGGAGGAAACAGGGAAACCATTGTCTCTGCAAGATGAGGGGGAGCAAAAAATTTCCCTCTCAAACTTAATATTTTCTATTATGTGATTGATTAGCACACTTTACAAAATGTTGCGCACTTGTCAAACTAGGATGAATTTGAACTATGACAGCCAAAGTTGGGGAAAATCCACCTGGAAGTCAGGTTTTAAAGTATCCTTTGAAAAGGACCTTTTGGTACACTAGGGATATTCGATACTCCTTGAACTGTGAAAATGTGTGCTTTTAAATCATGCTTTAAAATTTATCTTAGAGATAGGGTATTCAGAACAGGCATGAACATTTCAGACACTACCTGATGTTGTTGGCGTTTGCAATAAGATTGTGCTAGTCAAGGGGGGAAAAAAAAGAAAACATGGATCCAGAGTTTTCGGTACAGCTCAACTTTTCCGATCGTTGGATTTAGAGCCTGGATCAACTCATTTTCAGTTCAATAAAAACAGTTTTGAAAAGACTAAATAGTGGTGAACATGCAATATTGTATAATGCTCTTCTAAGCCCGAATATATTTAACACCGTCAATGTGGCATTTATTTCAATCTGCCTTGTTGATTTCCAAATTCACCCACACCAGCTGATGGTACTAGTACATGTACCTTGAAGTCTGCTTTATGACAAGGTCTAATGGACACCTGTGTGTAATGCCAAACTTTTTTTAAGATGAGAAACTAACAATACTGTAGGATTACAGTCGTGCCAGAAATTGACTTGTACCGAAATTCATTTCCACAATGCAAATGGCGATGGAAACCCAGGATCCATGTGCAGTTCCTCTAATTGTTCATTGGGATGCAGGACAAGTATTTCGTGAAGTATTGGTGTAACAAAGCAGTAACAATTTATCTAAACTCTTATTCCACCTTACTAAATATTTTTTTCTATTCAGACAAGAAACTGAAAATTCCATTCTACCATGCAATTTGCTTTTGCAAGTTGATGCCCTTGTAAAAGGATATATGGTCCGCCCGGACCATAGTCCAGGCTCTATGGACAACAACGGAATAAAGCGCGAAACTAATGTTGCATGTAGAGTCAACTGAATCAAGTGCCCGATTCTTCACTGTTGTAGGTGGACTATGGACTAAGTGTCCGGAGGACCATATCTTCTGCTACACCGGACCTGATGTCATATCATAAAATGACTGTTACTGTTGTATTAAGAACTGGGATTATACCAACCTTGTGAAGGTCCTCATACTTGACTAACAAAACATTGTCATCGTTTTGATGAGCAAGATAACCCTTGACGTGTTTGAACCATGGACCTCCAAAATCTGCAACCAGAGAGTAATTAAAATGTGAAATGGATTATAATCAAATTATCCCCTCTATGTCAGTATGTAACTATCAAAATTATGCATCTTTATTTTAATTTAACCTTTAAAACGAAGGAAAAGGATGAACTCATGGTTGTACAACCATTCATTATGCCAATGAGTTTCTAAATTCCTTCAAAGAGTCACATGAGGACATTTCCAGAAAAGTGCACCCTAATTTGTTTTGTTTTTTTGAAAACTTTTGCTTACCAATGTATTAGGTCACATCTGAGGTGAATGATCCAAAAACTTTGTCTAAGAAGATGATTTAGTATTTTCTGTCGGGCATGACAAAAGTTAAAGCGTGCTTCTCTATAGGACCGATTACGACAGCAGGCAAGTTCTAAACTTGGGTTTTCGGTTTCCTTCTTCTTGTTTGTCCCATGAACCTTCGAAACATGCTCGGTAGGTGTTCTACAACCAATCAAATGCAAATGTACAAAATTTTCTATTCTCAGGAAGATCTTGTGTGATTTTAGGCGTAAAGAAGAAACGATACATACCCGTGTACTATACGAGTCCTAACATTAAGTAAACTATGTCAGTGTTGCGGTGTTATATTATCCATCTAATGTAATGATGTTTGCCCAGCCATGTGTTAATTAGGTTGAACATTTCATTAGCAGGGGACTCTAGTGATAGAGTGTGCGCTTCCGGATAAAATTGTGATTTTTGCACACAAGTACTTTGGGCATTGATAATCCATAAAATTGATGGAAGCACTTTACAACCCCCCCCCCCCCCCCCTTAATAGAACCCAGCTTGGATGTCAAGGTTATACAGGGGTCAAAATTTTAAAATGCTCCAATCATGTTGAAAAGCACATTACTCTCTTTCTCAGATTACAAGGATTCTAAAAAGTATAGTTTACACTATATAATGGCTTATAGTTGCAGAGTTATGGAGTCCAAACTGTAAAAATGGTGAAAAAGTCAATTTGGTGTGTACATGGGTCAAAAGTTAAAAGTTGCTTTGATTCAGGTAATATGTGGTGCAAATTGTTTCCCTAGCTTTAAGGATTTAAATGTCCGTAGAATCCAGTAGCTGCTAATAGCTGTTGACTTAATTCGCCATTTTGGTTAATAACCAAACACGTAAGATAGTCAAAACTATTCCTATATTTCGTTCTATGAGCTGAACCAACACTTTGAACCACGCTTTACAAAAGTTGAAATAACTTTTAATTTTTTTACCCCTGTACAAACCGAAATTGCCTTTTCCACCATTTTTACAGATCTTGCCCCATAATTCCAAATCTATAAGCCATAGGTAGTACAAACTATACCTTTTTGTAATCCTTGTAATCGGACAAACATGGTGCGCTTTTCAACACAATTGGAACATGAATTTTTACCCCTGTGTAACCATAACAGGGGTGTGGCAAGTGCTTCCATCATTGTTTTGATTATCAATGCATAAAGTACTTGTGTAGCAAAATTCACAATTTTATCCAGATTTTGCACACTCACATGAGACGTGCTCTACAGTCCCCCACTACATCAGTAGCTGCATAAAATCACCCTGGCATACTATATGCTAGCCGTGTTCAAGGCGCTCTACCAACTTCATTCACTGGTTCACACGTCTGATACAAATAATGTCACAGATCATATTAGGCAGAAATCATGTGAGGAGTGGAGCATATTCCCCCTCCCTAAAACTAAAGAAATAGCAATACCATGGCAAAAATTCATTTTATCAAGCACCTAATTTGATGGCTCTAATTCCACCTGACCTATGTTCCATGCTTGCAGCCTTCCAATAGCAAGTTGAATAAATTCTACTCAGGCAGAGCGCCTTGTTCTATCTGTAAGCTTTTTTCTGCATTTGCAAAAAAAATTGATATGAGTTTTATACAGGGAAGATTAAACAACAAGCAATTAGAACAAGGCTGTCGCCCTGAGTAGCATAGCCACTGCACCTGACCACATATAAGTATTTGTGGTTTTATACCCATTCTAGCAGGCTCCTAGATCCAGTGTGCACAACCGACCACCAAGGAGTATACCAATTATTTTTTTTATTGAATCTTTCTCTAGATAGGGTAGCCCCTTCAATGCTAACAGCACTAATTTCAAACCTGCAAACACAATGTTCAAAATAATTGAGAATAAATGTCAAAAATTAGCAAATGTGTCGGTTCTTAGCAGACAGCCTAGAACAAGGCTAACTATATGCCGATTATTGACTGATCTTTTTGGGGTGGCCTTGAAGACAACCGTACATTACAGAATTACACATTCTTAAATGGAAGGGAATCCAGCAAGAAGTTGATTAATGCAGGTGTACCACAAGGCTCAATCCTCGGTCTTCTTTTGATTATATTCATTGACAACATCACAAGAAGAATCCTGATTCCATCCTTCCTCTACACAGATGACGTTACACTCTTAACCTTCATAAAGTTAAGAGGATAGAATCCCAGCAGCGGTCTCTCTCAACATAGATATGCAGGAAGTCGAGTCTTGGGCAACTTCATGGAATGTACTATTTGGTGCTGCCAAGTGTAAAATTTGAACAATATCAAACAACACGCTGCAACCGGCCATCCAAGTCCCACTTCTTTGGGACAACTCTGGTAGAGGTTGACAGGGTCGATTTACTTGGCATCTCCATCAGTCACCTGTCATGATCTCCTGTGATTACCAAAATGGCTAAAACTGCCAGTCAGCGACTAGGAGCTGCACCCTATCTTGAGACAACTCAAAGGGCTATATATATAAATCCATAGCGATCCAACATGGAACATGCAAGCTCAGCATGGTGTGGAGCAACACCTACACTATCCAAACTTGATGCAATCCAGAGACATGCAATTCTCATCATTGGTATCCCTGAGAGTGAGCTCGCCTCTCGCCTCTCGCCACATTCAACCTCTGGGTCATCGCATTGCGGTTGGAATTGACACTCTTTTCCATCGCATGTTTCATGGACAAGCACTATATCTCCTTAAAGTGACATGAGATTTTAGGATACAAATTTCTCTCGAATTGCACTTGATCGGTTGTAGACCACCTACCGAGAACGTTTCGAAGGTTTATTGGACAAACAAGCACAAAAGAAAGCTGCAAACCTTGTTTTGAACTAGCCTGCTATCTTAATCGTCCCTATAGGAAAACATGCTTTGAATTTAATTGTCATGCACGACAGAAATTACTAAATCATCATCGTAAAGATGGCGTATTCGGTTTATTCACTTCAGGTGTGATCTAATACATTGGTAAGCATTCCAAATATGCAAAAAACCTGGGTTCGAAAACAATTGAGGGCGTTTCTCTCTGGAAATGTCCTCATGTCTCTTTAAGCAGCTGCTACCTGAGCTGCTCTCAGTTGAGTTGACCCTCGCTAAGGCGCTCTGTCGGGCCTCATGACCTTGCCGTGGAAATCCCAAGGTCCCAAGTTGGCCTCCCACAGAAGATAATTTCTCCCATTCTCTGTAGGCTTATGGAACGCCATTCCTGCAGCTTCAAAATGTAGGTAAATCGCTTTCTTGGCGCCAATCCGTCAGCGTTACTAATAAGATAACTGCTGTTAATACCTTGATTAGCCTTGACATAAAAAAAACTCATTTAGTTCGAAAAGCCCGCCCTCTAAATTCTGATTGTTTGTCAGTTCTGGAAGTTATTTCGGTGTCTGCCAAAGTGACGTCACATATTACATTGCCTATAGAACATCGTGCGTCTAGTGCACGTCGTTTTCCTTATGCAGTCACTGGATCCTCGCAAGTGTGATTTTCCAGCTTGGCATTGGGGTGCGTGCAATATAACTGAAATTCTTGCATGCCAAGAGGCTACTCATAGGTACATTCTTCACCAACAGAAAATGTATTTGTGTGATGAATCAATTGACACTTACACTGGTCAGTAAGGAAATAGTGGAAGTAAGCTTCTTTCTTCAAGAAAGGAGGTAGAAGCTGGTTGATAAAATGGTAGGATGATACGGATATGTCCTTAGGGTTTCTTACAAGGTAAATAATCTAAGTAAGAAAAGTTAATGAAAGTAAAATTAGTTTCTGATAAATAGGTAATATATAGAGTGTGGTAGATGAGCAGACCAATTCAAATATCCCCAAAGACTTATTTAAATATTTCAGAATATGATGTATAAATATAAGTATAATCGTAATAGGAATAGTACGAACTTCATTCCAAGCTTTCTATTCGTATTATATTCAGTTACCTTGTTTTTGTTTCACTTAGCCTATGTTATGCGCCTTTTCACATGTTTTACGAAATTTGCCCATTTTCTTCATTTACCAAAATCAAATATTTGTAAATTATCTGTTCTAATTTGTTGCTTTTGTTTACTATAACTTTTACCTGTCTTTGATTTTGTTGTTGTTTTGGACCGTATCTTATCTTTATCAATTCAAAAACAAACCTAAGCTTGATGAAAAACACATTATAGTGCTGCAGCATCAACCAGTTGAGGAGAGGGGTACCGGGGCCGGAATAATAACATTTGTCATCATAGCTAAAATTGATCGTTGGGATGTGGACTTCATGAAAACTGGTGATGACAAAATTAAAAGTGGTAGCAATTTGCATATGACGCTATTTTCCAAAGTGGAAAACTATTCCCAAAACTATCAAATACTGCATGTGCCGATATTTTCCAAGATGGCTGACATCTTATTGACACCAACCTGACATCTTTTATAATACAGCCTAGGAAGATGATTGTGGTGTCAAATTAAAGATTTTCAAGGTCAAGGTGTTCAATTAAACCATTTTCAAAAACTGTCAGATGAATATAAAATTAATGGAAGTTTCCATACGCCACTATTTTCTAAGATAGTCGACATATAAAAGGCAAAAATCCGTTATACCTCATACTATACAGCACCTAGGATTACGATTTTGGTGACAAAGTGTATGTTTTTAGGGCAAGGATTTCAATAGTAATATTCTCAAAACTGTCAGGTGAGTCGTGAGTCATTTTATTCATGGATCACCAATGCGACACCCAAAATGTGACACCTTGACCACTCTTTATGTATTCATCCCAAACATATCTGGAATTGCATGGGAATTTTGATGGTTTTTTTTCCTGTACTACTTTAAACTATTATTCGTTTCTTTCAGATATGTCAAGAGTAAACTGTCCGCGAATTTCACACACTTAAATTACCATGGTCACGTGTACGCCTGTTGGTATTCAATATTTTGGGTTTTCGTTCATAGGGACCCTAAAGCGCAGTTAGGAAGTTCCAAGGAGGAGTTACTGAGGATTTTGAGTTGGTATTAATTATTAAGCATCTGGGTTAATATATTTTATCACTTTGCCACATTCAGCCTGACATTGCAGTAACTCTAAAAAAAAAAAAAAAAAAAAATACAGCCTAGGAAGATGATTGTGGTGTCAAATTAAAGATTTTCAAGGTCAAGGTGTTCAATTAAACCATTTTCAAAAACTGTCAGATGAATATAAAATTAATGGAAGTTTCCATACGCCACTATTTTCTAAGATAGTCGACTTTAAGGCAAAATCGTTATACCCATACTATCACGCACCTAGGAATTACGATTTTGGTGACAAAGTGTAAGTTTTTTAGGGCACGGATTTCAATAGTCAATCTTCTCAAACTGTCATTTGCGTTCGTTGAGTCATTTTATTCATGTCTCACCCAAAATGTGACAGCCGTGACCACTCTTTTAGGTATTTCATCCCAAACATCTATATCTGTAATTGCAATGGGAATTTCGATGTTTTTTTTTTTCTGTACTACTTTAATAGAAACTATTATTCTTTTCTTTCAGATATGTCAAGAGTAAATGGCCGCGAATTTCACACACTTTTAATTAACATGGGTCCGGTTTTTGGGGGTATCCTGTTGGTAATCAATATTTTGGGGGTTTTTTTTCCGTTCAATAGGGACCCTAACCGCAGTTAGGAAGTTTCCAAGAGGATTTACTGAGGATTTTGAGTTGTAGTAATTATTAAGCTCTGGTTAATATATTTTATCACTTTGCCACATTGCAACCTGACATTACAGTAACTCTAACTCTCTCTCTGGTTACTTGTATTAAACATATGGGTTATCTTGGAAAACAGGACATATGGAATAAACTCACTTTTGTATTCATCTTACAGTTTTGACTCCTTGACCCAGAAACACTTATTTTGACACCAAATCATCGTCATTAGGTTATAATATAAGAAATATACGGTTTTTCTTTGACGAGATGTCGGCATCTTGAAAAATAGCCTTGTATATAAATTTTCATGACTCTGACAATTCTGGCATTGGTATATTGAACCTCTTGACCCAGACAACATACATTTCGACACTAATTCGCTATAGTAGCGCTATTACCTTTAAAATGGCGGCCATTTTGGAAAATGTTGGTTTATGCGAATTGCCATCACTTTTAATTTTGGCATCACATATTTTCGTGAACTACACTATCCAATGATCGATTTTAGCTTTTGTATGTATGCGCAATTTGCAATGATGTTACTTTTTGCATGAGAAAAACCCTCCTTATTCAATAAAACTAATCAAGGCAGACCTTAGAAAAGGTCTGCGCTGGCCTCCAGTTATGATATGGGAATACTTGGGAATTGGTGTTATGGAAGAACAGTGTTTGGTGGTGGTGTAGAGATTGGCTTTACTGTCAGGGGAGACCACAGGAAGGTTCTCTATTTCTCCCCCCAACGGAACATGATGCGGTAATGTGTCGTCATTGGTTTAACACGTAAATGCGAAATCATTAATATTCATCACCTATCCAAAAAGTATACAGCATGCTGTATACTTTTTAGATAGGTGATAAATAACAATGATTTCGCTTTTACGTGTTAAACCAATGACGACGCGACGTCAAAATTTTGGACTTCTTTGCATCGCTACTGACACTTCCGTGGACCCCAGCTTGCCGTTGCTGGTCGTCAGGTTCTATGCAGCGGTACGCACTCGAGATGGAGATCTGCACTGCAAGAAAACCATGCTTCGGTTTGCAACGCCATTTCCCGAGGACACTAACACGTAGTCTTCATATCATCAAGAGCAATGAATTTAGATACCCCAGTCGATCTTTAAAGCGGCACTGGCACATTTTCACAAAATATGAAATTTCTTCAATTTGCTCTCAAATGATAGTCTAGGCCATATTGGAAGAGATACATTTTACACATAAGAATAACATACTCAAAAACAGATAGGGGGACGTTAATAAGAGGTTAAAGTATCCAGAACTTTTGGTTAAATAGGCTAAACTTTAGTTTTCCATAAACTTAATCAATACAAAGGTGTATATTACAGGAAAATCATAGACTCGTACTCATTTGATAATGAAAAACCACTACGGTCACAGACCGGTCAAAACTGGTGCATGGCGTGGAAAACATGTATACGGCGTGAGTTTTCTTGTGCTAAAAAAAACCGCCATTTCGTC
The DNA here is from genome assembly GCA_023653785.1 of Ophioderma brevispina. Lineage (NCBI taxonomy): Eukaryota > Metazoa > Echinodermata > Ophiuroidea > Amphilepidida > Ophiodermatidae > Ophioderma > Ophioderma brevispina. The sequence goes on from JAMKCH010023025.1 coordinate 44,517, forward strand.
GTCTGCTAATTAATGTCACGGCCGATATTAATTATTAAAATCGTTTCTGTTTACCATAAGGACGCTGATTTTTTTTAGTCTTAAAATTAACCTTACCAATTATCATCAAACAAAACATGTCAATGGGTTGTCTTCACTTAATTTTCTTCTGATGACTATTTTTGTAAGCCAGCCACCTTAAAAAACAAAGCTTCACGGCCGCCATCTTGGATTTTCAGCCAAAATTTTCATGACCTTTGCTTAGTTTTGTTGCATTTTGAAACCATGTGACGGAATTGTTTCGCAAATGTTCAGCCCACAAGTAATTTTTATATAATGTCTTTTTATAAATGCTGTGGTCAACTTAGTTATAATTTTGAATAAATGATCGAGCCGTTAGTACACGAAACCTGTGATACACGTGGTAATTATATTAATTTTAAGTGTACAAGCTTCAAATTGACCCTAAAACACAATAAGAGCCTATCAGGTACATTGAATTGGTTTAATAGCATTCGTGAATTTTGTTTGTAGCGTGCAAGATACCCTGCCTAAGTGCCCAATAATCATGTGATTGCTTTTAACAAACTTCTCGCCATCTTGTTTTAACCAATGGATGGCAAACACTCTATGAGGTATATAGATAGATATATACCCTATGCAATAGGCAGCATACTGTTGGGAAGGAGCCACGTTACATGATTACAATACACCCACCTGTTATTGGATTCCCCAGATGCTCAAGATGTACAGGTGATCTATATACTATTGAGTATCAACCGTAGGGCAAGGGAGATTTAATGTTAATCGCCAAAGTCAGTGTGACGTAGTATTGACATAGTTCTATATAAATCTTGAATGCCTTCGGATCATGGTGAGGAACTATATCAGTGATATCGACTGATCCTACTCTTCTCGCTGAACTTTGGGAGGAAATAGTTGGGATCCCGAAATCACTTCGGGCCAATAGTTCTCACCGTTTCCCTCATGGGTAGTCAATATTATTTTGTAAAATGCATGGGCTTAATTGTTCTTTGGTTATATTTTCCCCATTCGTATCACCTTAGATTTCTTCTCCCAAACTTGCCGAGGTAATAGATGTTCAAAACAATGCGTTAGAATTATACGAGGAGAACTCCAATCGACAGCCTTTTTATACCCGGGGATTGCTCTTTTTTTTTTTTTTTTTTTTTAAGGCACATTGACTTTGGTTTAATAGCATTCGGAATTTTGTTTGTAGCAGTGCAAGAATAACCCTGCTAAGTGCCCAATCTATCATGTGATTGCTTTTACAAACTTCTCAGCTCATCTTGTTTTAACCAATGGATGGCAAAAACTCTATGAGGTATATAGATAGATATATACCCTATGCAATAGGCATGCCATACTGTTGGGCAAGAGAGCCGCATTACATGATTACAATACACCCACCTGTTATTGGATTCCACAGATGCTCAAGCTGTACAGGTGATCTATTATACTATTGGTATTTCCACCGTAGGGCAAGGGAGATTTAATGTTAATCGCCAAGTGTGACGTCGTATTGCATAGGTTCTATATAAAATCTTGAATGCCCTCGGATCATGGTGAGGAACTATATCAGTGATATCGAGATCCTACTCTTCTCGTTGAACTTTGGGAAATAGTGGGATCCCGAAATCACTTCGGGCCAATAGTTCTCACCGTTTCCCTCATGGGTAGTCAATATTATTTTGTAAAATGCATGGGTTTAATTGTTCTTTGGTTATATTTCCCCCATTCGTATCACCTTAGATTTCTTCTCCCAAACTTGCCGAGGTAATAGATGTTCAAAACAATGCGTTAGAATTATACGAGGAGAACTCCAATCGACAGCCTTTTTATACCCGGGGATTGCTCTCTTGGATTCCGCCGGTGTTCTTGCCATAGTTATCTCCAGCGCCGTATCTAAGTTGGTACGGTCTACTTTGTCTGGCTGAGCGTCGTTGTATAAGAGTTGGATGATCTCCATCATCCAGTGGGATCCTATTGTATAGAAACAGGGAGAGGTTATCAATACCCATGTCTGTTTTGTACATTGTCTTCAGATATACATATATGTACTTTTTGCTTAGACTGTTATAAAAAAAAATAGTTCCGCGTTCAAGAAATACGTCCAGTCATATTTAAAAACAAAACATACAAATCATTAAAATGATTGTTAAACACGTCCAAAAAATGTCCCGTAATCTTCAACACTCGCGTTGTATTTGATTAATCAAAATAGCCTGCTTTGATTTATTGATCAACATGCTAAAAACAAATAATGCATCATATAAAATCAATACAAGGCCGATATCACTGGAAGAGAAATAATTATTCAAAATTCTTAAATAGCTGTGGAAATTTTACGCAATTCAAATTTTAACTGGGAATTACGCGTAGGGTAGATTAGTGATGTGCTTTCCACACAGGCCCTGAAGAAGGCCATATGATATCAAGCTTAAGGTCAAGGGTAGATTAGTGATGTGCTTTCCACACAGGCCCTGAAGAAGGCCATATGATATCAATCTTATTGCAGACACTCCGTATTTGTCCTCTCTTGTCAAGCGTTCCTGTCAACTGTCAAGTACATAAGACCATGGATATTTAAAGCCATCTACTTCCTTGATATTTGTGCCATTCATTGAGTGGATATAGGATTGAGAATCGTATTCTGTCGTCTTTGCATTCAGTATTAGTCCAAACTTAGCAGCGACTCTTCAAAATGAATGAGTTAAGCTCGGGATCCGATTTTGTCATCGCAAAAACATCGTCTTCGTAAATGGCATATTCAGGACCGATTTCAATGTTAAGTTATTGTCAGTAATACACGGTGTTGATATGGCCTTACACTAGCAATTTGGAGACGAAATGGGCATTTTGATTTTGGAAAAAATCAACTGAAGTGGCTTTAATATTGGGCAGTCAATGCAACATCGTCTAGAACGGTCCGAAAACATGGGCGGATTTAGAGTCGGCAGTGTCAGCAGCTAAATAATCTTGCTTTCTTCAGGGCCCCCTCGGACATTGTCGCACTAAGTTGCGATATTGCGTGCTTCTTGACGCCTCACCTTAAGCTTCTGACAGGGCCCTTTCCTTAATACGGATTGGCCGAGCTTTGAAAAGTGTCTGTTTTCGAGTTACCCCTACCCTCGGTACAACAAAACACACCCACCTTTATTTGAAGGATAATATATGACATTTAAGGAAATATGGTTGTGGTTGAAATATTGGTGGCCGGAATGATTTCTAGGCAAAAATCCATTTTGGGGCTGGAAATTAAGCGAAATTATTTTTGTTTTTTATTTAAAATATGCATCATTCTTTTTATGGGATCCTTTTTGTTATTGATATAGGTTTTTATACTTGGCATAAAGGTTTCAGGTAATACTTATTGTGGTGACATGTGATAAAAAGGGAGTTTTTTTAGGAAAAAAAGGTGATTTGGGGGCTAAAATTCTAGACCCTTTATATATCTGTATAAAACATCAAATCTATAATATAAATGTCAAGATTGATAGTATTTCATCATGATAAAATTTGTTTTAACAAGAATTAATAATCGTGATTTTTTTAAAGTTTTAGCTTAAAAACGTGATTTTTTACTCCCCCCCCCCCCAACACCCCTGCCACCAAAAGTTTTTGACCACACCCATCATTTTTTTAATTATTTTCTTATTATCTTTCGAATAGAAGTGACTGCGTTTTGTTGTACCGAGGGGAGGGGTTTTCGACAATTTGCAGTCCAACCGCTCTACTATAAATCCACCACTGCGGTCAAGTGCTTTTGAACTTTGACGCCCAGATCGTCTGCCAATTGTAAACCCCTTATCATCTCACGGTGTCTGCTGATGGCGCAATTTAACAAAAAGGAAAGGAGCACGTGTGTCCCCTTGAAGAATACCTGCCCGTGGAAGAGTGAATTGCTCGGTGGGACCCATCCATGCTCTGCAACAATGCTAAACTAGTTCACACTATCAAAGGCTTTTAAGAAGTCTATAACCCGGGGTCTATAAAACGATTTCTTCGATATCCTTGATGAGCAAAAATATGTGGTAGTTATAGGTCTATTCCATACATAATCATTTGTGTTCCTTTGAATAATGGGCTCGATGTGTGGTGTTATACGTAGGTTAAGAAACCGTTAAGAAGAACAGAGTTGTAAACCTTTGCAGCAAATAAGAAATGGACAGATGCCTTTGTAGTTTCCAAGCTACCGGAGATCACCTGTAAATAAAATCCCACTAACCTGATTTTGGATATGTGATAATAAACACATCGTCATCCCGTACGTGAAACGTTTGGAGTTCGTCCCATGTATTACGCGGAGTCAAATACGTAAATGTAATTCCTTGGTGTTCATACATGTCCAAAGCTTGCCTCCATTCCTCCAATGACTGGATTTGATCCATCGCTATCTGTAGTAGTGGAGCCAATATACGCTAATTTCACCAAAGTCTTTCGAGAGTCATGCAGACTGTATTTCCGAGGTATTTAGGCTTTTTTACAGCTATTTACATTGTGCCGTACTTGTACACGCGTACCAAGACCTGTATACTGATAAGATATCGTGACACCGGAAGCCAAATTAATTATTCAGTTGAAAATAATTAACATTTCAGAAGTTGCACATGTAATCTCATGTACGACAAGCGCATTTTACCAAATAATGGAGTGGAGTTCAACGTGCTTAATCATCGTACTTGATAATTGGACACTAGGGTCTAATAAAGGCCTACTAAATTTTTAGTAGCCCTGAAGTGTACCTATAGCTTATGGTGTATGAAATTTGTTTTTGTATTACACTTAGATTATAATCTATGCAGTTTAGCTAAATTTAAGCAAACACTGTTTAAAGGCCTGTGTCATGTGTGAATTTGTTTGATATCAGTATTAGTAACTAGACTACACAATCAAAAATGCATACAAAGCCCTAGTGGGCATGATTAAACAACTGTTGGGCGGAATTTACCCAAATGGTGAGGGCGGCCAAGAAATCCCAATTTCAGACGTCGCCATTGGTTTAACACGTAAAAGCGAAATCTTGACGAAAAATTCTGAATTTTTTTATGTGTTGTCAAGGAATATTTTCATATTCCAAAACCGTTGGAGTTGAAGTTGAAGAATCAACTCCACTGGAAGGGTTATTTCTGATTTTTTTTTTGTATTAATAACGAACAAGGACGATGTCGTATGTGGGTCATGGGAACACCCACGAACGACCAACATCAAAGCACCCAAATTGGTTTGTGGTTTGCATTCTACCCATGTACACACAAATATTGTCTTTTTCACCATTTTTACAGTTTTTAACTCCGAAACTATAAGCCATAGATAGTGCAAACTATACCTTTTTTGAATCCTTGTAACCAGACAAACATCATGGTGCACTTTTCAATATAATCGGAACATTTTAAAATTTTGACCCCTGTATAACCTTGAAACTCAACCTGGGGTCCATTAAGGGGGATTGGTAAGTGCTTCCATCAATTTTATGGATTATCAATGCCTAAAGTACTTGTGTGCAAAAATTCACAATTTTATACGGAAGCGCACACTCTTTCACTACAGTCCCCTGCTAATAGCGCACATCATAGCACAAATACATGGACTAAAGTTTTTATATACTAATCCCCTCATTTATACCTCCACCTACAAAAAAAGTAGAGGCTATTCCACTATCAACTGGAATCTAGTATAATAGCTCTTAATGCTCATAAACTGCATGTATGCTGGTGTTGAAAATGAACCCTCTGCTCTCGGGGAGTCGAATAGAGTCGAAAAAAAAATTGAAAATTGTAATATTGTAATTGTATATTGTATTGTAATATCTTTCTTTTATGTTAGATAAGAATCCATCCCATTATTTACACGATCTTATTACTATATGTAAAGGTCAGTTTGAAAATATTTGTAGTATTAAAACAAAAGGTGCTATGGGTGGATGATGGTGGAAATACTCGGCAGTATATTATGAATCTTGAAGAAAGGAATCAGCGCCAGTAGCTTATTACAAAATTAGAAACCAATGATTAGCGAAAGCCTGTGCCTGCATAGCCTTGTTCAAGGCTGTCTGCTAAGAACCGACAAACTTGCTAATTTTTTTTATTGACATTTATTCTCAATTATTTTGAACATTGCGTTTGCAGATTTGAAATCAGTGCTTTAGCATTGAAGGGGCTACCCTGTCTAGAGAAAGATTCAATAAAAAATAAATTTGTATACTCCTGCTAGTCCTGCGAGCCTGCTAGTCTGGGTATAATACCACAAATACCTATTGTGGTTAGGTGCAGTGGTTATGCTACTCATGGCGACAGCCTTGTTCTAATTGCTTTGTGGTTCTTCCCTGTATAAAACTCATATCATTTTTTGGCAAATGCAGAAAAAAGCTTACAGATAGAACAAGGCGCTCTGCCTGGGTGGAATTTATTGAACTTGCTGTTGGAAGCCTGCAAGCATGGCACATAGGCCAGGTGGAATGAGCCATCAAATTAGGTGCTTGATAAAATGAATTTTTGCCATGGTATTGTTATTTCTTTAGTTTTAGGGAGGGGGAATATGCTCCACTCCTCGCATAATTTCTGCCTAATATGATCTGTGACATTATTTGTATCAGACGTGTGAACCGGTGAATGAAGTTGGTAGAGCGCCTTGAACAAGGCTAGTAGTGCCTGCATCGAATACACGACGGAAATTTTCGTCCGTAAATCAGATATCGCGAAAAAAATGGGGGTCTATAGGAACTTCCCCTCCTCTTTGCGCATAGTGTTAACATATGTGGCAAGTAACACGCTGGATCACGCGGGAAAGTATCTATTTTTAAATTATGTCAGAATGAAGTCTGTTTTATTAGGGGGTAGCCTCTAAAATCGAGATGCATAAGTCTTGCATAAGGGCAATTTTTTTTAATGCCACCATAATGGGGTATATTGTGTCCAATATTTCAAATTTAATTTAGTTTGGTGTCCTTATTGTGATGTCATTTTGTCAACATTTATTAATCAAATTGATAAATAACACAGAACTTTCCGACAAAATAGTTTTTTCACTACTTTCGTTTACAAAAACGCATCTTTGAATGAAGTCATAGAAAGTTTGTCCTTTGGTAAATATCAACGTAATTGTGTTGATAAACAATAGTTTTAAGGTTCATTATGTTAGAATGAAGACAGTGTAATATATAAAATAACCATGAGATACTATATCCAGCATATTAGGTGAAGGAAATTGTTTTCACGTGGAAAATCTCCCTTTTTCGCTTTGAGGGCAAAACGCAACTACTTGAGGTCATATTAGCCTTAAATTTGAGAGCTGGTAAATACAAACAACTACTGAAAAAATGGAATCTTTGCATCAATCCATGGCAAGGCAGTGTGGTCTATCAAAATAGGCGCTAGGTAATGGATGGTGTTACACTCCTGACATAATAATTTGGGTAGATTGCAGTGATAATGAGAATAAAAAACTCCTTCTCTTAATCCTGAAGTAGTAATACACTGAAATATTAATTTGTTACGAAAAGTGTCTTATTTGACATGCAAATGAATTTTTTTGATTATTCAAGAAATCAATTTAACAATTACCAACTTTTCAGATTAATTTTTATCATCACAGTTAATTTCATGACTTGTCATTTAGTACCTGACAAACTAAATGATTAATAATGCATTCATAATTTGTCATTTTGATGGACATGACTAATAACAAAATATAAATTCTTAGTTCGTCATTTCATTTGTCATACACTTAACATTAATTTTTAATGCAATTTTCTTTTCTTTTTCCTATAGAGATATTATGATTCTGGCCCTGGGATTCCGGCAATGTGTTCACGTTAGCATTTAAACTAATAGAATAATTAATTATAACTCAAAACAAAGTGTTATGATCTTCACTTTTTATTCGATTCTACTCTATTAAGTTGGGTTTTCAAACCGCACATCGCTACATCTGGGGATTTGGAGGCTCAGGTTTGAAGTAAAGACTTCCGGAAGAGATTTGTTTTAAATTTTTGAATTGTCAATAATTATAACTCAAAATAACGTGATATGATCTTCACCTTTTATTCGATTCTATGAAGTTGAGTTTTTAAACCGCACATTGCTACATTTGGGGATTTGAAGGCTCGGGTTTGAAGTAAATACTTCCGGAAGATATTTTTTTTTTAAATTTTGGAATTGTCAATAGTCCAGTGTTATAATTCTAACTTTGCCAGTTGTTTAATAATATTATTAACCATACTTTGTCCACATTAAACCTAACATCCGATTGTACTACAATTCATATATTTTGAAAACCGAATGGCCAATTAAACAATTATAATAATTATTACTAATCTTTTTCAACTAGACCATGAAGAGTTCTTTTCTCTCTGTTTAAAAACAAAAACTTCTAACTTAATCTAACTTAAACCAATAACAGCACATTCTTTTAAGAGCGCCCAAATTTACCAAAAAGTTTGACATTTTTGCAAAGTTGCAAAAAGTTGGTAACTGACTAGTAAATTATACTTGTGAATGGTAAAGGTCGAAGATGTCTATGTATCGCAAAAGAAGGAATTTTGTAATTAGGATAACTAATATCATTTACCGATAATGATTCAGTGGTTGCTGGAAAGGTCATTCCAATATGATATAGGCAGGAAATACAGGCTGATTCAAAAAGAAGTTTACTCATTTTTATCGTGGTTTAGTAAAAAATCTAAAAGGAAGTCGCTGTAAAATAATATATCAGTGCAAAGAGCATTTTCTGGAGGCCTGATTAAAAAATTACTTTGCCCATATCAAACCCAGGTTGTACCCATTTTGAATAAAATCACTTATTTTCCTGACTGCACCCATCTGGGTAACTTGCATCGGTTTCTATTCCCGCCAAATCAATAAAGCGTGAACAAGACAGATCCATTGGTTGGCAACTTTTATGGTCAAAATGAAAGTTTGGCTTTATACTCAAGAACTATAAATTATAACTATAACTATAATTAAGTTCATCAAGCAGTGTAGTATAACTATTTTTAATCGTTGTTTCTGCAATTATGTTTGTTCAAGAACTGCAAAACATGCAATGTGTTTCTTCTAAGAAAAGTCTACCAAGAGGAAGCAGTGCTAGAGACTCGCGAGATTCAAAATTCGATATCATTTAAAATTGTCAGCATTTGTCTTGATGATGGATTTTGAGTATAAAAAGAAAAAAAAACATTCATTTTAACATTGAAAGTTGCAAACCAATGGAGCCTTTCTTGTTCACGCATTATTGATTTGGTGTAAATAGAAATTGTTGCAAGTTACCCAGATGTGTACAGTCAGGAACATGGGTGGTTTTATTCAAATTAGTATAACTCGGGTTTGGCACAAGCAAATTCATTTTTTTTAATTTAGACATTCAGAAACTGCTCCTTCTAATGATATATTAGTTTACAAGGAATTCACTACAGATTTTTTACTAAACTACAATAAAAATGAATAAACTTATTTTTGAATCGGCCTGTAGCGCCATGTACGTGTCCATTATTGATTCTGGCAAGTCATGTCAGAGGTCATTTTCGTGAGGTGACACTATTTTCACAATGAACGGTCAGAAATTTGACGTTTCCAGCTCCGCCGTTGAATTACAATCGGGAATCCCGATTCTAATTACAAAATCTTTTATGGCGAATACCCACTTTTGAGCATTACCATTCGCAGGTATAGTTTACTAGACAATTACCAACACTACTGTGTAAACATCTCGAATTTTGAATATTTAAGGCGCTCTTCAAAAATGTACTGTTATTGCTTTAACTACCACAGTTTTGGCCTGCATTAATAAATTTTATTTCGTAAAACAGATGGCAAAAAATGTTACAATTTTTTGACAAACATGAAACTCGCTTCTATAGTGACTTGACTTCTTTTTGACGAAGATTTTAAAAATTGTAATGTTATTTTATCTGATTGTATTTTAGGTTGTTATAAGATATATTATGTGTGTCTATTTCTTTAATGCAGCATTTCAACAATTTTTGGCTGATATGTGCGCTTAAAATATTGTCTTTATTTCCTGATGCCTATGATTTTGATACCAGTTGATAGCTATGGTCATCGTCTTTCCATTGATACCAAAATTAGTAGAAAATAAGTACCAAAAATATCCCAGATATGGGATCGCAATGAATGAAAAAATGTTCATATTCCACATAAAATAGGCGAAACTTAATTTTGCACTAAAAAGGTGGGAATATCGGATTTTCATCTGGTTTTCAGCTCTAAATGTTGTGTGGGACTAGCGAAACACAAAAATCGAGTTTGTGCCACTTTCTGGTTGAGTGAAAAAGCTGAAAGAATTAGATAAGCATAAGTTATTCACATTTGAACAGATATGAAATTCTTTAAAAAGGGATTAACTTCATAAAGAAACTCTAAAAGATACGAAAACAGTTACGAAATGGTGGAAGTTATTATCAGTAAGTTCTGGCTTTAAGATAAAGTAAATAACATTCGACATACTGTTGTTTGTTAGAAGAGAACCGTGAGCATACAGCAACCTGGAGGATAGAGTTTCTATGGTCTTGAAGTATCATGAAACACAAATTCCTACCAACACCTTGATACTTTGCTTCTTATTTCAATTTTTTATTGACTTCAACAATTAGTAAATGCACAAAGATAAGGCAATATTTTTAAACCATTTCTTTGGATTTGGAGTGTTTATTTTGGTTGCAATTACATTCCTTCTGGCATGATTTTAACAGATACCAATTTTGTAATAAATTCAAGCTCCATTTCACTGACGTGCAATAAATATTATTATTTATGGAAAGAAGATATTTATCATTGAACTAATTATGTTGACTATTAAAACTTGTATTGATAAAACTAGACTTCCTTTGTTTACTTCAATCTGTGTGTTGTTTCTTTGTCAAGTTGCAATCTTTTGTGAGCTTCAAGACAGCATGACATAACTGCGCGAAATAACTCTGACCATGCATAAAAGTGGCACAAAATCGATTTTGATGTATCGCACTAAATTGATTATATCTCTGGATTGACAAAAGCAAATTAGATGAAACAAACACCATTGGAAGGCCTGGTCTTTGTTCTTTAATATTATGCCAAGTAAGAATGACTTATTTTGAAATTTCATATTTAACCAATTTTTTTTCTTATTGTACCACTTTTTTGAGACAGGCTGTAAAGCTAGCGTTCATTATCTCCGGTCTGACATCGCAAAGGTTTTCACGGAATTCAATAATTGAGGACCCTTAGAAAAATGCTCTATTTTATTGACCTTCAGCTAACCTTCAGGCTATTGACTTTGACAAGAATGAGCCACAATATCGTGATTAAATATAAAGTACCCCTTATTAATCAGCAGCCTTTACATTAAATGCATCGCTAAAATAATCACAATCAGTTAAAAGACACTAATTTCTGTTTGCATAATAGCTGTTTATTAAAGTCAACAACCACCAAAAATGAACATACGAAAACGCATATTCATGTAAAATCAAACCCAAGGTCTATATTATTTAAAGTTAATTACACACTCCTGAGCAGACGACGCCCAGTCTGTAAATCGCCTCCTCACAAAGTCTCCGGTCGTATTACAAATGTCACTCTCTTTGGCTTTTAAGATTTTAATTACGACCTCGAAACCATCGCATAGCGTAAACTTGACGTCGAACCGTATCGCAATTTGTTAAAACATTTGAATTAAGCGTTTTTAAATTAATATCAATATCAATAGGTACGACCAAGAATAGGATAAAATTGGTTTTGTATTTTTAAGCAATATCCGGCACTGTTTAAGGGTTCTCATTCAATGAACAATTTCTGTCATGAAATATAGATGACGTCAAAGTACATCATCAAAATCTAGAATGAGAACAAATTATGTTCTTACTTTGTAACCGACAAAGGCGAACACCTCTCGCTACCAACGAAAATACGCTGTATAAAGTAAGCAAAAATATATTTAATTTTTCTTCCCCCCCCCGTTCCCCCCGCTTTAAGTCTTGGCGATGTTGTAATGGAAGAAAAAACAATTATCCGCGTACGTCGTTCGTCGTGCTCTGTTGTCCGTCGTCCGTCCGAACAGAAGTCACCAGAGGAATACATTTTACTTAATACTGTATTAGTCGATTTTTAGCGAGATTTGCTGAAAGCTGTAAATTGACATAAAGCCACCATCAGTAATATTAGTTTTTTCCATATTCAAAATGCCCATTTTTCCTCTAAATTGCTGTTAGGTCATATTACTGTTCTATATGAAAAACCAAAGTGAAAAACTGACACTTAAGCATTTTAAAGCGGCCTTGATGATGCATTATGACTGTTATGGACCTAATAAGTAATGACTCGACTTTTATTAGTAAAAAATAAATACAAACTTATTTTCTAAAATACGACGTGTTGGTTACAGGGCTCTTACACAACAATTTCCAATACAACAGTGCAAAAAATGGACTATATGAAAAATAGGGGCGAGAACAAACAGTATAAAGTGTGAAACTAAAGTTGTGTGAACGTGAAAAAAGACAAACTGAATCGAGTGCTATTCTTTTTCTCTGTAGGTGGACAATGAGTCCAGCGGACTATAAAAAACGTTTTACACCGGTGTGAAAGTAATCATTGGACGGCAGGAACCATAGTCCGGGCCTCATAGAAGACAACGGAATTAAAGCGTGAAAAACTACTGTGGCGGGAAGAGTCACGTTTTTTGTTTTTGACTCGATTGCCCTATTGTTCACCAATTGTCCCGGACTGTGAGCCTGAGGACATATCTCGGCCAAAACCGGCATGAACATATATACCCACCGTGGCACCTTATTCCCAACGGTACCCAACCCCTGATCCTTACACGACAGCCTTCAAAAAATTTGACTTTAAAGGAACCATTGTGCCCGCCATTGTGACAAGCAATTCTTAAAAGACTTTCTCATCTTGTACATAGAATCTATGTCTTACCTGCTTTACATTAATAAATCGTATTGCTAGCAATACATCTTATACCGTACAACATCAAAATTTCAAAGAACTTACATTTGTACAAAATCATATGTTACGTACAAACAATGAACGCATGTACCGCTGGCAAAGCCCTATGATATACTCCAGTTGAAGGGAGCGATTAATTTTTGTGCGCAACACCGGATTTTGACCCAAGATCGCAAGTGTTAGGCATGTTCGCGAGCAGAAATCGCTCGCTGTGACTGGAAGTATATAATCAGAGTGTTAAGGTATTTACAACGCATTTAGGTGAAGTGATCTCACAGTAACACATTGATATAAAGCAGTGTGGACCTGTTTTGGCTTAGGCTAAAATGTAGTATCTCTAAGTTGCTGTTGCATTACTTACTCCCAAGTCTCGCAGAAATCGCAATTTGGTTTTTGGTTTCAATTTTTACAACAAAAGAATTATTATGAAGATAGGAAGAGGAGAAACTTAACAATTGACAAGATAGCCATTGTTTTTACAGTTTTTGAACTGCTGATGCTTAAGTTTTATCTAAATTTTGATTAGGGAAGAGAATAATTTTTTAACGTGGGGAAAAGGCGCTTTCCCATTTGGATAATTAGTGCAAGAAAATTAAATGACATACCATGGCTTGACCTCAAAATAATTGCAACAGAAACAGCTTTGGTTGTTGTTATACTTGGAAATGACTAGAAAATAACATATCACCTGTCCTAGATTATGAGTTCGGAACATGAATTTGCAGGGGACAAGATTTGACAAGGGAAATGTAAAGTGAGGTATATAATTGTACTGAAATCTAAATCAACTTTGGCCATGCCTAGGATTAAAAAAGTTTGTCCTATCTGGTGGGTTATAGTTAATAGTTAGGGCAAATGAACGGTTCAAGGTCAAAAATCCTGGTTAACATTTTCAGACTGCTCTATTCTTCTCAAAATGGTCCCAATTCTTCATATAGTCTCAATGGCCCAGGGAATATACTACTTGCACTCATTTCGCCATTTGGTCTATGCATAGTCAAATGTAACAATGGTCTACCTATCCTATATGGGGTCATTAAGCCTTACCATCTAATTTACTACTAAAATGTCAAATGCAGGGCAAATATGCCTTTGCTGTTCTAGGATATGACCAGAAAACAATTTGAGACTACTTTTTGTCAAAATCGGTGGCACTCGGAAAGAATCAAATCACCCAGATGTCTTGAACCGTTATGAGCCAATAATCCTGAAACTAATGACCGTAGATGGGGCACCTATACCTTTTTTAACCTCATGCCCAGATGGGTACGTTGTGTATGTTTCAAAACATTAGACCAGCTTTTGATTTGAACCCCTGAACAAAATTTACCCCCTATGTTTTACATGTTTCCCCTCTTTTATTTTTTCTAAACTTTTGACCCCAAATTACTCTTGGGACAATATAGAGGATGATAACACAAAGTGTTTCTGTTTGCAATTTTCGGGTCAAAAAAACAAATTTTTTCTTTGGGAAATATACAATGTCTTATTTTTTAGATCATTTGGTTATGCGGTAAAAGAAAAATATAGCCAAAAATAAACCAATAGACAATTTTCAGGCAAAAAGTGCATTTTGGCTTAAAGTTACAGAATTGATTGTTGATTAAAATTATCGTTAAACATTAAAGTGGACTTTCTTTCAAAGGGAGTTTAACTTTCGACTCAGGTTTAAAACCAGGGGTAGTCAGACATGGAGGGACCTTTTTTCCTTTCAACTTTACTCTAAAGGGTGCGATGGGATGGGCGCCATGAGAGAATTTTTCTTACCCTTTTAAAATTTCTTATGCATTCTTGTATTACACTCGATTAGGATGGGCGCTCACCAAGTATTAAATTACCGCCCGGCCGTGTTTCTCGATGATAAACACTGGCGAGCGCGCTTGATTACTGATAGAGCGCGGTAGAAACGAGATATAGTGCTTTGCATGATTGGAGAGACGAGTAATTACGGAAATATCAACCAAGTATTCAGTCTACCCCAAAATAATAGTTTCAAATATTCTCCATACACAAGGGTTCCTTATGTGTCTCTCCACACAGCGTGCAGTAAACAAAAGAAATTGGAAGTGCCAACCCTCTTTAAATTACTTTAGGTGTACAGATTGTATAGTGTACATGGTACTGGGTCCATATTCGGAATATTACTAGACTGACACCCCACAGTATAACTTTCTTCAAGAGCAGTAATTATACTTTTTTTTTTAAAAAGTGAAACTTTCTTAGCATGGTCAACAACATTAAGAAAAATGGAGTTCCTGGCTTCCTTTATTTGATCCCTATGAAACTTTCCATGGTTCCGTCAGGACCAGGAAATTCTTCACAGATTCCAGCGCTATTTTTAAAACCAATTTAAAAGGCTTTAATACATCTTTACTACTCTTTCAAAAAGTGAACCTTTTCTATTGGTGGTTCCACAAAGTGACCATTCATGACGCTATATCTTAGAATGTACATTGCAACAATACAATCTCTCTGAATACAAAAATAAGTTATTCAAAGGATACATATCTCCTAAGCTAATTCTTTTTTAGCTCATACATTCCAATTATTTTTCATTAAACCGATTTCTTACTTCCAAAATCCCTCTAGTGGTCCATTTTCTTTCCATTCCTATATCTTGTTCTATTCAGAATTATATTACTTTCCGACAAATTGTTTTCTGAAGACTGAAAAGTTATCTGAGGGACTAAAATAATATGTACAAATAAAGGGCTTTAACTCTACACAGAGAGACTGATTCTGACGTAAATGCTGACTTAATGCTTATTGTGAGGTAATTTGTAATGAAGTTGACATAATCGACTTCATTTCTTTTACAAATAGTACTGGCAATTAAATCTTCCTCAAAGACCAACATTAACGATTTTCCCATTCAACATAAAATTACATAGCTGTTTTTGTAATCCCTCTCCATCCAGTTGGACCCCCTGTACTTTTGAAACTCTTGACTGCATCCCTGGAGTTTCTTCCAGTTGCACATGATTCTCACCTTGCCATCAATTTTTTAATGTATATTGTTAAGGTAAGTACATCAACCATGATAATGGCAATAGCGTCGTTGATTGTTGGGCATTTTTATCAACTAGATAAATATAATACCTTTCATCGTTTTATAATAAACTTTACAACTATGGCAGACCTATCACTATGGTTATGGTCATCTGGAGATAGCCAAAATAATTTAAAACAAGAATACACCAAATAGTTATTAATTTTCTGAATTAATCAGACTTAATAATGTACACCGTTTTGATCAATCCCCTGGGAATGTGATGCGCAACCATCGAATCTAAAACAGAGATTTACGCCAGTCATCTGTTGCGTAGATGGTTTAACAGTACCTGTGTAGAATTCAGAAGGCCCCCGGTCGGATCCGGACTGATGCAAGTGTTTTCTTGTTCCCAACGTATATCTGTCCCTAAATCAAAAATCTATCTACAGTTCCGTAAATATCTTAATTAGATCCGTATTTTATTCAAAGATTTTATTCAATATCTTTGTAAAAAAATATGCAAAGATCGAGCTGTCACTCTTATATTGCAACCTAAGGCCAAATTGCACAATTTAAATCAGACGCGGATTGAGTGCAGTAAGCATTTCAACAAATTCATAGAATTTGATAAAAAGTAATTCATCAAAAACATCTGGACACATGCAATGATAGGATATAATTATTTCTATTCCACGGTCAAAATAATAAACTATTCCACGGTCAAAATAATAAACGGACACCCCCCCCCCCCACACACACACCACACACACAAATCAGTATTATTTATTTTAAGTATCTGTTATAATTATCAACTTGGGAGCAAACAAATCCCACCACTTGGTTTTAATTTGCGCCAGTTGTTAAATTTTGAAGAAGAAAGTTCATGTATTCAAATAATGAGCAAGCTCACTAAGAAACGATCTTTGCACAACCACACTTTCTATTTGAATATATTTGTGACCGCTAATATAGAAAGTCACCAAGTGACGTATGACAACCTTATACATAAAAAAGCCTGGAGGTTTTAAATAAATATCTACAACTAACTTCACTTGAAGCATTCCGAACGTATATACACAGGTTTTTTTATCAAAATATATTATACTCATATACTCAAGGCGGTTATCCCATTTTTTGTTTCAATATATTACATTTTCATTTAATCTACCTAATATCATTCTTAACCGAGTATATTTGGTGTTAATTATCTGTCATAAACCACCAGACAATCATATTTTCAATCCGTTTGCCCTAGGTGTTTTATATACAACAATGGCGTCAAACGAAAGTTTCAGCGTAATACGTCCATCTATATCCTTCGTGCAATACTCTGTCATAGATTCTAGTAAGGCCTGTCGATTTGTCCCTGCCAAGGTTTGGTAGACGCGGGTGGCGTTGGTTAGACAGATAAAGTCCAGCAACTTTGCTCCTGCTTTGGAGCACTCCTTGAAACACTCAGAGACGTCGACCCGGTATATCACATTCTCCATATGGTACTTGATGCCTTTGCGTTGCAGAATTTCAATGACGTCATCGCTGTAACGTTTTCTGTTTCTTTGAGTTGGATATTTGTCTAGCTGCAGCGTTCGCTCGTACTTCTGAAAAGCTGCTTGCATTTCGTTCCCTTCTGTTAAGATGAAATAAAAGGCGAGAGAAAAAAAACTCGGTCACTTGTACACATATGATAGCTTCGAAAATATGTAACGATTTTCCTTTCAACCAAAGGATAAATTTTAAGTGCACTTTACTGTCTCACATAGTGGTTAGTGTGTGGACAAACATGTACATGCAAAAACACGATTTGTTAGAAATTCAGGGCGGCATCCTCGAAAAAATCTGAGCCAGCCTTTAAAGGGATAAGCAACGGTTTAGTGATCCGAAACATCAAAAAAAATCATCAAAATTTTGTATTTTGGTATTTTTGTTACTTGCATAGATGTGCCAACATAACCTGCAAGTGGTTGACCTGAAATCCGTGAATTAAAGACAAGGCAGTACTTTTTATCTGATTCTGTAATTTCTATACGTGCGTATCAAAATTCCGACTTGAGATCAAAAAGCATTTCCGTGTGAATATCCCAGATTTATAAGCGTAATATTGTGCACCATGACCTGTACAGTTTGACCATAAACAGAAATATTATTGATCTTTGTTTATTCTGTACTGGTGTAAATCACAATCAGCTGTTTAGTGTAGATTTTGACACGTCATCGCTGTATGTCTATTTGCGGGAGACGGTATGACAAATTTCCTCAAATACTTTTTTCACTATTTTGGTGTTTGTGTTCCTACATTAAAGAGGTTATATGGAATTGTACATATAATACTTATCTTTGATTTATAAGCTTAAAAAAAGAAAAAACCTAAAAAATTAAAAAAAAATTTTTTATTCTCTCACAATATCGCTGCTTATCTCTCACAATATCGCTGCGTATCGTGTATTCATAACCAAAATCTCAGAAATGCTTGACAGCATTTCAGTAAAATTCGTGCAATGTGCTTGACAGTATATTACAAGAACTTTACTTACCTACACGATAAATGTTCAAACGTCTCAGCCCCACAATATATTGTCATATTGAACAAATATTTGTGTGAAGAACAACATTTTGCCAGTCCGGCATATCACACTCTATACCATGTCCAAGAAATACGGATTTTTAAATATGCTTTTCACGACAACTATCAAGCCAATGTGTAAATCATGACCTTGGGCAAGTTTACATACCATATGCGATGCGTGTATTTGTACGCAAAATTTGTAGATCGATCCACGAGTAAAGGCATTCTACATTCCACGTGCAAGGTCACGCTTCGCGCATGCCATCTAAACTCACTAAGTTAATTCAAGTCACCATGTACAAAGCCAGGTGCAAGAGCCAATTATATCGCAATGCCTATTTGAAGACGCGTTGCACGCATAGCTATTATCTTGTACATTCACCCCCGTGAATGGTCAATATCACACTCCATTTCCTGGTAATTCTTAAAAATCACCCAGCTCGACTCTTATGTTCAAGCTTTCCAGGCGTATTAAATATCGTAATGCTGTTCGGGTATGATGAATGAAAACTGATTCCTGAAGATTGGTTGACACATTTCTTTTTCATTTTTTAGATAATTACTTGATTATGGATTGAATTTTACATCACTGCAGATGTCCAAATATTCTCAGGTATCCAAAAGGCTCGATTGTAAGACAAAATACTCATAAATAGCTTATGATATCATAAATTTCGATCAATAAGATAAAACTTTCCTTTTCTAATAATAACTGAGCAGACTTTCCACGGGAATCTCGTTCTGCCTCATGCATAAAAAATGCATTTTCAGCAAATAATTCTAAATGATCTGACCTTGAAATGGTGGTATAGGGATATGACTGATGTGACCAACATAACTGGAGACATAAATCTAGGGCTGGAGTGTTGACTTTGAAAGTGTTAAGATGCGTAGAAGGCAATCTGTGTCGTGCCTATTTTTTTTAATTAAAAAGATGATTTTCTTTTTAAAGCCGATTAATTTTGTCTTAGTTGACGATGACGTACACCGCAACATCTTCTGCGTAATAAGGACCATAATCAAAATATAAACATTGACTACTTCAGAAGTACATTGAAAAGCTTTAACGTGACATTTAAGGTCAGTTTGTTCAATTTTGGAGGCAGAAATTTGCGGTTTCCTTTTTCTTATGGCGCCATCTACAATTCTCCACGGTTTGTCCATTTTCATTACTTGCTAATAATCACTTACGATTTATTTAGCCCGAAACTATCAACAGTAACTTACGTTTAGAAGCAAGTGTAATGAGCATTAAGCCGGAGGCATCAAGTTGGCGGAAGTACGTCATCAGAGTGGACTCCAAGTCTCGGACATGATACAACATCTGCAACATATGCACCAAGTGAACGCCAAATTTGAGGTCATCTTGCTTGTTGCTCTCCAATGTTTCCTATGGTTAAATAATTACGTTTTAAAGGTCGAGAATTAGCATTTCCGATACGTCATAATAATAGTTGTTATTGTTTCAATAGATTGGTTATTAGCTACTGATGTAATAAAGACTATTATTATTGCATCGCGTAAGCCGAGTGAGTCAATATGGTCAATAAAGTACTGCACTTTTTTCACGTAATTCTTAACTCATATAGAAATGCGTCACTTGGAGGTACGCCATTTTGGCTTCTCCACTTTTAGAGAATATACACGCAGATCGTTGTATTAGTGCAACAACGTCGTGTCATGTTTTTACAAAAGAAGCGTTTTGTGTTGCATTCAAAAATGAGTTTTCAAAGGAAAAATATTATTCGATGAAAATGTATTTAAAAAAAATATATTATGGATAATTTTATTTTCCCATTTAAGTCGACTAAGAAGTAATTAGCTACTAGGGTGGCGTATCCACACACGATTTTTCCGTTGAGTGCAACAATCGAAACTACCAATTACTTGTTGCACTCAACAATATCGTAACTACGCCAAATTAGTGCTAATTAGAATAATAACTCTGTAATAAATTGAGCCTTTTACTTGAAATATATGTTAAATCATACACTTTTTACAATCCATAAGTGCTGAGCGTAATGCAAACCAGTCGTTACTACATTTTTGATATGTTATTAAGATTATTTCGCCGAAATTACCATAACTTGGTAAAAATAAAATGGACTTTGCACAGAAATATGTGGGAGATTACTTTTATTTACACACCATCTAAAACCATTACTTTGCACAACAATGGCGTATCTACATGATTAGTTTTCCTAGCGAGTGCAATAAAGTCGTAACTACACCTAATTAGACATAATTAGCCTAGTAACTCTGCAATAAATTAAGACTGTCACTTGAAATATATAGCAAATTATGCGTACTGATATTGTTTTTCATAATACAAAAAATAATTTCGCCAAAAATGTCAGTTACGACTGTCGTTTGCTCAACTTGGCGATTATTATGATGACGACATTTCCGGCACTACAATCTTTAGGAAATCTTTCAAAAAATTCATAGGACTAACATTCATATGCTCTCACTTTTCTAGCGACAAAATATTTTTGAATGGGAGTGCCTAATGACAAGTATCCTACCACGAATAATTGCTATAGATGGTTGACTCGATCCTGATCGGATTTTTCATAAGAAGTTTTCTCCCTCATATGCAAATATATTGCCAAACACATCTGATTACAAATTTTGAGTTAAACCGGTTTGGATAGTTAAAGGTGGGAGAGCGTGGACTAGCGGTTAGGGTGTTTGCCTATGGCGCAAATTTACCATAAAATCCCGGGTTCGAATCCCGGCGGGGTCACTTGCTGGGATTTCTTCGGGTGCTCAATTCTGGATTTGATCTGTATGCGAGCTATTGATTAAATACAGAATACCGCTCTCCTCCTTGGAATTGGGCAATTAATCATGAAAGCATCCTGTCCTTCGGAGGGGACGTTAAGCCGTCGGTCCGTGTACAGAGAGTCACAACTGTGCATGTACATCGCAGTCAGTGTCGAATAAGAGTAGGGTGTAAACCCCTGACTGTTCCCAATCCGCCCCAGTCTAAAAAAAAGCGGGCCATGTTAGGAGCGTCCGTATCATGGATTCACGCGGCCCCGGATCAGCTTACTCAGTTGAATAAATCCTGACACCACCGCAAGCCATTACCAATGACTTGCGGATACCTAAGAAGAAGGATAGTAAAAGTGAACTAAATTGGCCCATAGGATAGTGGTGTGCATTAATTAACGTGGTCGACCGTATTTGGAGACGTTTTGCTTCATAACATGAACAAGAAGTATTTTCTTGGCCTTGAAATTGACTGGAGTAATGAAAACAATTAATATTGACTTTCTTCTGATACCAAAATCTCAATTTGGATGAGGTAAATAGGGAGAGCGAGGTTATCGATTGGGTCACATTTTGGCACATTTGACGGTGGTTAGTATAGTAACTTGTTGAGGGTTCAATTGGGATTTTCCGTAACCTGACCCATCTGACACCCTTTTTTTCTGACGCACTTACGTTAATTCGGAAACCTTAACGGAAAAAAAAAACATGTGGTTTATTCCGTGAAGGGTTTCCGAATTCATAAGTGTGTCAGAAAAAAGTGTGTCAGATGGGTCAGGTTGCGGAAACTCCCTGTTCAATTTTGCTGTTTGTTCATTCGCTTAAAACATTCACGTACCTCGTACTCTTCCGAGCAGCAGTTATTCCAGTCAAAGTTAATGGCAAGAAGCATTTTATCTCCGTTTACCCTCTTTTTGAATCTGTCTAGTTCATCGACATCTGGTTCTATGGCAGTACAATCGATGTCCCGTTGGAATGGAAGCATCACCTTGGCGATCTCTGTATCCATTATACCTGTATGATTATATATGATAAAAAAACGAAGCTGTTGATCATTTATTTGCAATTTGCCTGGTTCAATCATGTTAATGTCATAACAGATCCTTGATCACACTGATTAAGGGAATTTTAGAGTGGTTTGCTCATCTCAATAGATACCACGACGAGTTTGTGGAATAAAAAATAATTATTGATTTTCATTTTTTTTAGTGTTGAGGCCCCTTAAATCAAGTTCTCATGGGGCTAGTGGCATTATTCTACAATCTTGTTCATAAGTCCTTGGAACACCTGTTAATATTCGCAGCTATCAAAGTGATAATAGGCTTGAAACGCATTGTAACTATAACTTTCTTTCCCCCTCCCCACTCCCTCCCAATCAGTGTTGAAAATAATATGGTGCGAGATTTCTCAAGTGTGTCGTGCTCATGCAACATTGAAATGAGGGGGCGGGAACCAAATCTGCACAAAGTGTTCCAACAATTTTGAACAAGATTGTATCCGAACGGCCAAAAAATCATGTACAGATTTTACAAAAACGCTCATACCTCAAAAACGCTTTACGTTAAGAACATGATTTTTTCAGGAGAAGAAGATGGTATCATCCCTCAAATGATACTATAACAGTTTTGTAAATCGAATCATATTTATGGGAATTACATGCATTTATTCAGTTGATTTTAAAAATCTCAGCAATTTTTAAAAGGAAACTTTATTTAACAAAAATGTTACACTAAAAAATGAGCATTATAATAGACTTCAGCACATATATACACACTCCTACACGCTAAAACGCACTGACACACATGTGCGTACGTGTATATATTTGCGCGCTCGTGTGTGAGAGGGGGATATGCCGCAAAGTATGAATAAAAGACTAGAAATGATTAGATGAGCCAAAGAAGAAAGGATCAAATACTGAACGTGATCAATCAACTGTATGTAAGATAAACTTCATTATTATAACTTACATAATACATCATTTTTGCATTAAATAGCATCACATTTTTGTGTGTATGGAAACAGGAGTGTGTGTGTGGGGGGGTTTTTTTTTTTTTTTTTTTTAAACTCCCTGTTCAATTTTGCTGTTTGTTCATTCGCTTAAAACATTCACGTACCTCGTACTCTTCCGAGCAGCAGTTATTCCAGTCAAAGTTAATGGCAAGAAGCATTTTATCTCCGTTTACCCTCTTTTTGAATCTGTCTAGTTCATCGACATCTGGTTCTATGGCAGTACAATCGATGTCCCGTTGGAATGGAAGCATCACCTTGGCGATCTCTGTATCCATTATACCTGTATGATTATATATGATAAAAAACGAAACTGTTGATCATTTATTTGCAATTTGCCTGGTTCAATCATGTTAATGTCATAACAGATCCTTGATCACACTGATTAAGGGAATTTTAGAGTGGTTTGCTCATCTCAATAGATACCACGACGAGTTTGTGGAATAAAAAATAATTATTGATTTTCATTTTGTTTTTTAGTGTTGAGGCCCCTTAAATCAAGTTCTCATGGGGCTAGTGGCATTATTCTAGTTCAATCTGCAGTCCTATTGATATATTTTAATTTACTTTTCATCCCATCTTTATATGATCAATCGTTTTTTTAGAAATCCTGCGCGCAGCGATATAGTTAACATTTAGTTTTGAGATATCGG
Source organism: Ophioderma brevispina (assembly GCA_023653785.1). Classification (NCBI taxonomy): domain Eukaryota; kingdom Metazoa; phylum Echinodermata; class Ophiuroidea; order Amphilepidida; family Ophiodermatidae; genus Ophioderma; species Ophioderma brevispina. The sequence goes on from JAMKCH010023025.1 coordinate 68,460, forward strand.
CAATTTGATCTAGAAACACTTTTTTATTTTTTATTATATTTTATAACTGCTATTTTAAAATTATTATTAATTACAAAATAAGCACTTGAATTTTCATTAATAATTGTTGAAATTAAAGGTCAAAAGCTTAATTACTTTTTGAGATATAAATTTTTAAAGTGGATAAAATGAAATATCGCAGCTTCAGGAAACAATGAAATACATAAGAAATATCACGAGGAATTTGAAGTCGACATTTTCGACTTTTCGAACCATAACTTTTGAACGGAAGCTCCGGTTGTTGTCAAACAAAAAGCAAAAGAAAGGTAATATTTTCCCTATTTTAAAATGTTAATTTTTAGCCCCTCCAACATCATATTCCCCCTTAAAAAATCATGCTTGAGGTTTTGAAAACAATAATAAAATTGTTCAATATATAATAATCTCAAAGCAGTTATGACGTATATATGATAAAACGAATATAATATGGAAGGTCATGTTGATTATCAAGTTAATACTTTGTAATTATTATGTGAAGGAGAAATGACATTTTATGCGTTCTGTTTAATAGCTTCGGCCTCCGTGACGACATACGTATGTTATATGTTTATAGTATCCCGTTTGTAGATCAAAGTCGTTTCACGAGCTCAATACTGGGCTAACAAACTTGATAGAATAAATGTCATTCCACAGAGTTGCATTGCGATCGTTTTGATCGTGGTTTCGAACCAAATCAGGGAAATTTAATTTGCTCGTCGATTTGATATCATTAAATTTTGTCTAAAACTTCACTTAGATAAATATAGAGTTGTCTGACGCAAAAATTTATTGTCCACCAGTTAAATCGGGCTACACAACACAGTCGTAGACTTGAAACGCTCTGATTTGCCATAACACAAATTCTTGGAATCTTTAGAAGATAAAATTATAATACCCGACCAACTTTGATCAAAATCGTCAGAATCAGTTTTGAGTTATGAGCTGAATAACGATCAGAAGGTATCAAATTCCAATTAGTATCATTGATTAAAGATTCCTTGCAATGGTAAGACATGGTATAGTTAAATGAAAGCTTATAACATGTCACAATTTTGGTATCAGAAGAAAGCTATTATTTTTTCTCATTCACCCTGTGAAATCTTAGGGCTAAGGATGTTTGGTTTGGGTGTTATGAGCAAAATATGCACAATTTTGGCCGATCAATATTAATTTTACACATTTCTCTATGGGCATTACAAAATCATGTTTTTAGCTCTCACTTCAGAACGGGTTGAAATATCGGCGACAAACTTTACAGATGGGGTTTTGGGGTGAAGGCCATTCTATCAAGATGAAAAGTTTATGGACTTAAATCGGTCATCCCCCTTTAATGACACATTATTATAAACTGGACCCTTTTAGGAATCATCATGTTCGGAAAACGTTCTTCTATTCAAATAATATGTGAACATTAAAAATAGTAAATCCGGTTTCGTTTTGAGACAGATGTGTAGAGCGTGGACCCAATTCTTGCCCAACTTCAACTTAGACTGATCTAATGTAAAAGAAGGATTTACCCTTCCGAGTATCTGTCAATCAAAGAATAGGGCGCTTGCATGGATATCAATATGTTTAAACTTGGCCAGACCTGATCCCTTCCGAACAGCCTAAGCGTGCAGAGAATACAAAAGAATCACCTGCAGAAATATCTGAAATTGTCAGGTGAACCGGTGCGTGTATTGTATATGCCTTCACAGCTTGGAGTGATCGGTAGGGCAACCACAAGTCCATTCACATAACTTTCCTTACTGTGAAAGGATTATAAAGAAATTAATAAACAAATACTGCGTTTACATATGCGGCTTTCACAGCAGATCAATAGGTCAACTTGGCCACTGTCCTCCAGAACAACCCAAGCTTTTGCGGAACTAAAAGAATCACTTGCAGAAATATTCTGAATGGTTCGAGTGAACCAAGAAGAGACCAAGACGATTGTTATGCAAATGAAACTTACATCAGTCCCTAACAGTCTGGGGGAGCAGGCAAACGAGGGGAAGGATAGAGATAAAGATAAGGAAAGTGGAGATCAAAGTGAAAAGAGGAAAGGAGAGAGAAGAAGCATGAGGAGGGAGAGAAGAGAAGGAAATGGTGAATGAAAAGGGATACATGGAATATGAGTCTGGGATGTGTGGGCGGGTGCCCAGGTGGCCGCATTCCCCCACACCCCCTATCAAATTAGAATGTTTTTAACATGTAAAGTCGACTTTTGGTCAATCGTTTTAGCAATATTGAAATCAAAGTTTGTGATTTTTTAATGTACAAACACTCTATGAGCAAACTCAAAGGTTTGTTGGTTATATGTTTCCCAGAGTCAATACCATTATTGCTTAATGTAACATTTCTAACCAAGTATATTTTTATTAAAAGTATAAAATTAAGTACAAACACCGGGATACGAATACCCACGACCACTACCCAGCACCAAAACAATACCATTATTTGGCACTAACGATTTACTTTAGTCCGCTGCACCGACATACATTGTTTCGATTGACATCTAAATTAGTAGTTCATAGATTAGTCGCGAATAATTGGACAAGCCCTAGCGGGATCATCTCGCTTGCATTCTATTCTACGCACATCAGGAAGGAAGTGGTCCCTTACGGGGAAGGACTAAAATACCATCGACGATTTGCCAAACCAAAATTGGACGTTGACTTGGCTTCCTATTATGTGTCAAAATAAATCACTGGGTAAATTCCATTCTTCTATGCTTGATGACTTTTTTTTTAAACGCAAGATGACAGGAATGCTTTTTGCAGATGAGTTCTACGGTAATGTATATACATCAAATTCATTGTTAAAAAATCATTTCGTTGGTTTTGTTAATGCAAATTTATAATCAACAATGTTTCTATCACACAATAGTAACGTATTTAATCTGTAATACAAATAAGAACATATCCCTGTGAAACTGAAAAAATGCCCAAGGTATAACCCTCTCTCCTGTAATGTAAAAATATACCTCGCACCATTAAGTTTTACGATGACTTCAAAATCTGCAGTCAAAAGCTGGTCGGTTAGTTGGATTCGTTGACGCTTTCATGCTCAGACTTTGCGCCATTTTCTTACATTTTCCCTCAACATTCTCAACCGGATTTTTTTAATCAAGGAGAAAAGGAGCAACCGGACCTGGGGATATCTGCGAGAGCGAACATGGACAGGATATCAAATGCACGTAAAGCCACTGGTTCGACCGGGAATCGAACCGAGCTTAAGAGAGGGCCTGGATTGCATGAACCTAAGAGGCATTAAGAGAAATATCCCAGTACACGTGGTACAAGGCAAGATCGTGCGAGCATACATAAAATTAGTCAATTACCTGCAAATTGGTCCTATCGGGACATCATTTGTGACTAACTTTAGTGAAAACGATGTCTTAGATGACCAATTTTTGAAAATGACAAATTTACTTTTACGTGGCCAGCAACCTATTAGAACATTTAAGAGGCTCCCATTCGTTTTTGGGGTTCATGGTACGATCCTCTTCTTTAAGATGTTTAAAGCAACTGTATTAGCAGCGTATGCTCATTATAATTATGAATGCGAATTCTCTCTCTATTAATTACCCTCATCGTATTATATTATTGTTATATGTACCATGATCTTATTAACGGTTTTATCATTTCACTCGGGTTGTATATATCATTGACGTCATCCTCGCGTGCAATGAATTGAGCTTCGCATCGTCATAGATTCTGCTATAATCTGCCCATCTTTCTCATATAGGTACATAGCCGCTTGAACTCAGAATAAAGACCAAAATCCACGTAAACACAGTTCCCTGTGTTGGTCTAGTAGTAAATTTCACGCTAGATTATCGAGAAGACCGTGTGAAAGCAGATTATCCCGGTGGGAGCCAATAGTCCCGGGCTCCATAGACGATACCCCACGTAATAAAGCGTGAAATCTAAATGTTTCGTAAAGAGGCACTGAATCGATTGCCCAAAAAATATTGTTCACCAATTGTTTCCCGGACTATGATTCGCCGGACAAACATCGTACAGTGACTGAACTTGAGATTGCGTTTCATGTTACTGGTGTATGGCAAGGTATTTTTATTTTGGAGGTCAAATGGTCATTTAAGTCATTTCCGGTTTTAAGGAAATAATTTCAAGAATTTTTATCTCCATAACTAACCGTAGATTTATTTGGTGGCATTAAACATGCATTTTTGTTGTGTAAACAGGTTTTTTGTCCGGGTCAAAGGGCATTAAGGAGTCAAAAGGTCACTTTTTGCCAAAAAATGCTAAAAATAAGACCAAATTGGCTACTCATCAGCCTCATAGAAGACAGATAAAGCCTGTTATTGCTGCCGTGATGTAACATTAATAGATAAAAGAGTTTATGATAGTCTATCCGACCCCAAGGTCAAAGTTCAAGTCAAAGGCCCAACTCTCAAAAAGCTCCGATTGAGCGAAGTGTCAGGGATAATCCTTTGTGGCATCATAAATACAGAACAATTACAGTTTGACCACCATCCGTGACCCAGGTGTCACCTTATAGGGGTGAAGAGGTCACTCCCTGAATGCTTGGATTGAGTTGAAACTCACTAATCTTGATCCTTGTAAAGTTGTTAACACGTAAAAAGACATTTAATGAATTTTGGTGACATATTGGTGAGGGGTCAAAGGTCAGTCCACCTCAAGGGGTCATTAAGGGATCACCATCCATTCCCAATACGCCGTCTTGTAAATTAGCAATCTGTCCCCAGGTCTATTTCTTCTTCTTCTTCTTCTTCTTCTCTCTGGCAACACTTCAATTGCCTCTGCTCAGTCATGGTTGCGTATTCTGACTAGACTTACATCAACTAGCCGCTGCCCGTCCAATTATGACACATGACATTGACCCCTGCCCTGCCCTTTGACCTGGCCACAGGCGTCAATATGAATGTTAAATGTACAATTATCTCTTCCTACGCATTACCCCGATTATCCACTAAACTGGTTCAGAGGAACACTGACACTTGCTTCATATAGGCTGTTCAAGAATAAGGAATCAAAGGTCTTAAGGGGTCATTTCCCGGTTTTGAAGCCAAAAATTGTGAATATTCAAAAATGCCCTCCTACAAGATTACGTACAAGTGACGTCATTGAACCATGTCTTGTCATTTTACCAGCAGGTTCTTCGTGTTGTCCACATTTTTAAGATCGAAGGTCATTAAGGGGTCACTTCCGGTCAAACCCAAAAATATTCCAAAATATTCAAAAATGTTAATCTCAAAACCCAAACATAGATACGGTGACTTTAATTTCAGATTTGCCTCATGTTTACCTTGTGTATGCAAGTATTTTTTTGGAGGTCAAGATCATTTATGGTCCTTTCCGGTTTTAAGGTCAATAATTTCAAGAATTTTTATCTCAGAACTATGCATAGTATAATTGTTTTATTTGCATTGAAACAATGCATTTTTGTTGTGTACACGAGGTTTTTTTTATACCGGGATCAAAGGTCATTAAGGGGTCCAAAGTTCAATCTTGCAAAAAATGCTAAAAATAAGACCAAATTGGCTATAAATCAGCCTATAGAAGACAAATAAAGCCCGTTATTACTACAGTGATGTAACATTAACAGTAGAAGATGTCTATGATAGTCTCGACCCAAAGGTCCAAGTTCAAGGTCAAAGGTTAAAATTTACAAACAAGCTCCGATTTATGAAATTTGACCAGGAATAATCCTCGTGATATCGTAAATACAGACAATATAGTTAACCCTAATCGCACCAGTGTCACGTTATAGAGGGTGCACAAGGATCAAATCCCTGACATGCTTGGATTTAGTGAATCTCAATGATAACTTTCCTCATAACTTTGTTAACAAGTAAAAATACATTTAATGACATTTGTCACATTTGGTGAAAGTTTACAGGGTCTAAATGTCAAGTCCACCTCAAGGGGTCATTCAGGAGATCACCATCCATTCCCAAGACGGCCGTCTTGTAAATTAGATTGTCCCAGTCTAGTTTAATTCTTGCTCGCCAGTTCCCTCCGAGTTCTGTATAATAATATCTTATCACGCGCACCTGATTCAATTTGGTTATGAAACAGCATCGTTAAAGTGGGTGCCCCGACCTGTCCGGTTTTTCATATACATTTTCTTCCTCTCATAGAATATCACAAATCCATTGAGAGTAGAACAAATATGTGTACCAATAAGCTTGATAGGAGATCAAAGGAAAGTAATAAACTGTTGTAGTCGGCCATATTTTTGACCACAAACCGTGCTCCAGGAGCAGATCCTCCCTCACTAACCTCAAAGGACAGAATATTGTTTTTTTTCTTTCTTTTTGGGACTTGTTTTCATTAGCATTTAAGTGGATCTAGCATGTTTTTGCTGGGCTCATTTCCGCAGCATCAGCTATATCTTTGGCTGTCTGTGGCGCTGGCGCCGAAGGATGCTGATATTACTGCCACCATTTTGTCAAACTTGAAAAGCAGTCATCAGCTCACAGACCATTGTTATTGTATATGTGCTAATTATCAGTTAATCTACTTTTCACGTGTCAGATCAATACCTAGGCTAAATTACAATGTCTGAATCCCAGTCTGAATGCTTTTGATTTGTGTCAAAATATATGCTAGATACACTGTAAATTCTGGTAGGGATGTCAGCACCTTGATTTTCCGTGGCAGGAATCTCCTGTTTTTACAGAATGTAAACATCCAAACTGTTTTCAAATTTGTGGAAGTGGTTTCAGTAAGGGTCCATGTCATTATGTCGCTTTAAAGTAACAATCTAAGTAGCCTTCTGAGCTTTATCTTTCAGAAAGACGTATTGATCATTTCTTACTCTATAGCGCAATATACATATTTAAGAAGATTAACTGTATTAACATGGCAAACAGCAATTTACAACCATTATGTCCATCAACAGAACAGAAGACTGGTACGAGAATTGTGTGTTTGATGATAAATCTCTCAAATTTGGCACAGAGTTAGAGCACGTCCAAAGAACGAGTTTTGGTTATAGGGGCATCGCAGATTTCTCATGTTTCGCGGTCTTCTTCTTATCGTGTCCAAACACTGTGCTTCTCAATTATGATCCAGCCAGAGATGGGTACAACGTCTGGCTGCTTCACCGAATTCCGCAAGGTCCTTGTTTGTGCATTGTTGCTCCAGCAGTGGGCAGGCCAAGGGATGTTCCATTGTCTGTGGTGCTGTTCCACAACCACAGGTAGTGTCCTGATCTGCTTCCAGGTAGCCCCACTTCTGCACGTTAACCTTAGATCGGCCAGTTCTGATTCTCAATTGAGGCATCGCCATTCAGCCCATGAGGAGTCAGCTCCAGGTGGGAGATGCTCACCAGGTTCAATACCAATAGATGTTACTTGATTGATGGTAAGTCTTTCTTTCCACAAGGCGACTCTCTTAAGCTCCTTAGAGACTGTTTCAAGAGGTTGGACTTTGTTTAAGAAACTCTCTCTGGATTTAAGGCGATTGGCAGCAGGTATTTGTCCAGACATAGGGTGCTTCACATTACATACTTGGCAGCTCCGCTATTGCATGCTCGCTACGCTACGCTACGACGGATGTCTGGTGGAGCAATTCCAGCTAGGATGTACAAGTCTTCCGTTGGTGTTGGACGAAGGCATCCTGTGATAAGCCGACAGGAGGCATTTAACGCGAATCAAGCTTCTTGACATGGGTTGATCTTTCCTATACAGGACAAGCATACTCTGCACATGAGTAGCACAGGGCAAGTGCCGTCGATCTTAGGGTATGTGGGCGAGCACCCCATCTTGTGCCAGTTAGTTTGTTCAAGATGTTATTGCGTGAACATACTTTACTCTTTCGCGGTGAGGGGCGTTGGAAGGTTACATAGAGGGAATTTCAAATTGCTCCCATCGTTTTAAAAAGTCTACCAAATTGTTTGTCTGGTTATATGGATTCAAAATATGTATATAGTTTGTTCATGTGTTATGACCTATGGTTTTAGAGTTATGGAGTCAAAATGGAGTCAAATAGCCAAAAAGGTCCAATTTCTAGTTTACAGTTGCTCCCATTTTTGTAACAAATGTCTCAAATTATTCATATTGGAGAAAGGATTAAAATAAAGATTAATTTTGATTTTGATCAATTTGCATTAGATTACGTAACCCTCAGACCTATTTGGCTACATAACATGATAACTATAAACACAGCAGACGGTGAAAACTATTTCATTTCCATTGGCTTGTTTAAATGAATAATTTGCTTCATTGTTTTAACAAAGTCTGTGCAACCTGAAATTGTTTGACCTTGCATAATATAAATAGAAATGGAATTTTTTGGCTACTTTCACCATTTTCATCCCATAACTCCAAACCCAAAGGTCATACATGAACAAGGTATTCATATTTGGAAACCTTATAACCAGATGAACAATTTGGTATACTTTTCAACAAGATTGGAGCAACGGTACCCCACCCCACCGCACCCCACCGTAAAAAATCAGAAATCTGCAATGCCCCTATAGCCCAAAATATTTCTTCAGACGTGCCTTAACTCTGTGCCAAATTTCAGAGGTTTATCATCAAATGCACAATTGCCCCACAATTCGTCATGAATCTGCTCTGCTTCAAATCAACCTTGCACTTCTACCAATATTCAAGAGGTGGCATATTTGCTGAAACCCATTATACAGGGTGTCTCAGAAAGAACGTTACCCTCCAGAAACGGCCATTTTTGCTTACTTAATAAATTCTCATCCTTGTTTGAGCTTTATATTATGAAAATATGTACTTTTTTGAACATATGGTGAAAACAAGAAAGAAAACGGTGAAAAAATAACCAAACAATGACTATTTCCCTAAAAATGATGCAAACCTCCTTTGTCCACGGCTAGCAATAACAGAGAAACATGTACATTGTAATTCTTATGGATTTGAGAACACGTAAGTCCTAAGATTTAATTAATTTGTTCACATGTAATGCCTAAAAGTACCTGAAACATGCACTTAATTTGTTCTTCCGAATGAAGTGACCTAAATCCCTTAACCCGTCTCCCATCATAATGCAAATATGAATTTGGTTAAAGCGTGCTTTCAATTTAATAATGGCATTGGGCGTGACTCCTACAATGGAATTGCTCTTGGGTTAAAGGACCATCGTTCATTGTGAATGGGTAAAGTTTCCCTCAAAATAGGGTTCCCAGTAAGATGGCAATCAAGGGGAACAGAGAAAAAAATTCTAGAGCATGGCAAGACTCTAACAAGGTGCAAGGAGAGAGATATGGTCGTCAAAGAACAGGACAATCATCCGCAAATAATGCTGCAGTGCATAGAGAACTGAACAATAAACTCTAGAACCAGCAAGGAAACTTGGAATTTGAGAGTATTATTGGCCAGGAGGGTCTTAAACATTTTTATGTTGGGGATATTTGCATCCATGGTTTCCTCTGCTAATGCTAGACGTGGACAAAGTAGATTTGCATCATTTTTAGGGAAATAGTCATTGTTTGGTTATTTTTTCACCGTTTTCTTTCTTGTTTTCACCATATGTTCAAAGAAATACATATTTTCATAATATAAATCTAAAATAAGGATAAGAATTAAGTAAGCAAAAATGGCCGTTTCTGGAGGGTAACGTTCTTTTTGAGACACCCTGTAAGAGAAAACATTTCCCGAGCCTTAAATTTCACTGGGGTAATTAAAAAACTGTGAATTTTCTTCTGATACCAAAATCTCAATTTTGATATAGTTAAGTGGTTGTCGCCTGGGTCACACACACGCACCTATTCAATTTCGTTTGCAATCTGTTGCTCCGTCGCATGCAAAAGAAACTCATGTACAATTATGGTAAAATAGATTACCACGCAATTTTATAATAATTCTTGAACGCGATCTTGAAAGAAGCTCTTGAAATTTCTTATAGACTAACTTAAGGGCCTATCGAAGCTTCTTCCGGATCATTGTGATAATTGATTGGCAAGAATTCAACGAATTGTGGGTTAAAATGTCAAGTAATAGGCAAACGTAGCTCACCCAGAAATTTAGCGTTTTGGTCACGCATACACGCTCTCTGTACTATAAATAGTGTTTTGTTGAAAGTGTGGACTATTTTGTCGTGCAAATACAGATGTATAATGGGTGATTCAGGTATAAAAGGAATCCACCGGTTACCTCGTGACGTGTACTATCTGAGTAAATAACACTTATCCTATTTTAAGATGGCGCATTTGAAAACAATTGTGCACGAAGTAAGTTTATCAGTATTTAAAGAAATTTTCAAAGAAATAATTTATTATTATGGCTAAGGTTGAGGTTTCGTGTGCCTTTGCTTTAACCCTTGTTGGTGAATGATAAGACAAGGAATTATAATAATAAATTCCCCATAAAGATATTCTCAAAGTTTCTTTTAAGAAATTTTCCTATTTGGTAAATGGATATACATTATTTTAAAGCTATTGTGAGGAAAGGGCTTGTTCAATTGAGAACAAAAGTAATGAACTTAATGAGACACGATCCGAGGACATTTCCACAAAGAAGCGCCCCATTTTTTTCGAACCCGAGTTTGTTGCATATTTGGAATGCCTCCCAATGTATTAGATAACACCTGCAGAGAGAATAAGCTAAATATGCCGTCGTTATGTAATAAGATCATTGAGATGATTATTTTGCATTTTCTGTCGTGCACGACAGAAAATCAAAGCATGCTTTTCTATGGGGACGATTACGACAGCATGCAAATTCAAAACATAGTTTTGGGGATTTCTTTTGTTTTTGTTTGACCAATAAACCTTTAAAACGTTCTCGGTAGGTATTCTACCACCGATTAAGGTCAAATTGAGAGAAATTCGTATCCTAAACAATCTCCTCCTGTCCCTTTAAGAGTCCTAAATTACGTGGACAGAGTTTGTAATCTCAATACGAAGTGTTATAAACATGGCAGAAATGTCAACGCTTGAATCTATTAATGAGAGAGCAGAGAGGGCTAATAAACATAAGAAGTGTGATTTAAATATGGATATGACTAAAGACATCGTGTAGTGGTCGACTCTACATTGAAATATAGCATGGTGCATTTACCTTTGTTAACCAAGGATGTCAAGTTGGCGGCCTCAATTAGTTTAATTAACCAGGGTCAATTGGAAAACTGAATTGCCCTTGGCCCACTGATTGACATTCTACATATTATTAAAACGCCAATATTTTCACACCTCCCAATAATGACGATATGTAAACAGAGATCAGCAAAGGCTTTGTCTTAGGACAGACGTCATTTAACAAAGTAAAGGGGCGAGGCAGTTACTACCGTTCTGGTGTATTTTTAAAGACAGGTCAAGTAGAAGTAGGTAAAGTGTAATATGCCTGATTGAATCCAAGTAATTTTGACAGGTTTGAAGAACTTATATATTAGAATGAAAACAGCACAGCATTCTATTTATGTAATTGGTCTAAATGTAATGAAATTGTCATATTATACAAGAGAAATTGTAATTAAATTGAGAGGTTTTGCAGTTTAATTAATACATACCAACTACAAACAGCAAAGCACGATCATGTCTTAAATATCCTATACTCGCATGCTAGTTTCATTGTGAAAGTTCTCATCAACAAGATAACTTTCTGTCCAGCGTCTGTATTCACCTTTGTATTTTGAAAGAATCTAATGTGATATAGCCGATAATATTTCAATAAGAGTGAAAGTGTGAAAAATCATCTGCAAAATATTTTGGCCGAACTCTTTCCCATTACTATGCTACAAGCATAAATATGAATTACTGAAATTGAATTGTTTTATACACTGAAAAATAGTGATTAGAAATTAACCATCTCTCTAAACACTTTTGCGCCACATTTTTAATTTTGAAATAATCTCAACACTTTTTGTTTAAACATATTTAATATCTAAACGTCTTATATCTCAACATGTTTGAAATCTAAACATGTTTAGGCATATGACGGTATGTGTTTTGGCATTTGACGCCAAGTGTTTAGAAATCTGACATGTTTTTATAGCTTAAGCACTACCTTGTTTTACAGTGTACCAAGCAAATACGAAAACATTATTTAAAACATCTTATATGTTTGAAAAAAAACGTTTTAAAGTCGGGTCTGAAGTATGATATAAAATGATTTTAACCAACCAATAAATATGGGAAAACGTCTAAAAAACGCTTTTTAAAAAGTTTTTAAGTGTTTGCTAAAATATGTTTTCCAAACCTTCCTGAGGTGTGTATAACATTTTTAAAGACATTAAAGACGACGTTTGATTAAAATGCTTTGAGTTTGCAGGGTAGTATAGGTTTTCCGGTCAATTTAATAGTAATTTCATTCGAATTAACTTTTGGGTTATTCGATTTCGCGCGAATTTGAACGTTCTCTAAAATGTATATTTCAAATTGCATATAACTCAATCCAATTTCGCAAATCGTTCAAGTAATTAAATGAATAGAGCATTCAATCGCCTAATAAAGTCGTCCAATTTCCCGAAATGTTCAATCAATTTACATGAATAGGTATGGAATTAGGAGAAAAGGTATTCAAAAGGAAGCGTGACAGGTTCAGGTGGTTGCTTGTGCAAATGAATTCGTTTTCGTTCGTTCAAATGTACAACAGCTGCAATCTTTTAAGAACGGCAATTTTGTGTCGTGAATGAGATTTTAATAGGCCTATATAATAGCAAATATGTATAAATTTCATGGAAGGAACTCAGATAACGTAATAAATGGTGTGTAACCCATATATTGAAAAACCAAAAAGATTCAACAATTAAAGATAAGATCATATACCGCAATCATACAGTATATCTCACATCACTGTAAAAACTGTTTTTAAAAAATGTGTGTGTGTAGGTGTGTGTGTGTGTGTGTTTAGGCTTTGAAATTTTAAAATGGTGTTTGCAAAGTTAGTGCAGGAAAGTATTTTATTCCTAAACATAGTTTTTCCTGCGTAATGGTTATGTAGGCCTATAGTATGTATACAGACTGTTTTCGGCAGGACTATCGACAAGGGAGAAGTCCTTGAATATTTCATTCCCCAAATTATATACAATGCGAGAATATATGAACATGGTATGGTCTATTTCTTATGTTAAATCTGCAATAACATTTTGATAATCCTAAGAAAAAAGAAAACAAAAATAACAACAAAACAAAGCAGATAAACAAAGTTAACAAACAAGAAAGGGGGAAAATATATATAAAGAGAAAGAGAAAAAAACTATATTATGGATTAAATCGTATAAATCGTGAAGAAGCGAACGATGAATTAAAAAGAAAGAAAACATTTTATAATGACTTCAGTTACTTACTGGTTATCGTTTAATTTCCGAAAATAATTATTACACAGTATAGAAATTATTTCAAGATTTATTACACTTACATGGGTTGAAAGATTGTTCATTTATCAAATAGAATGCCCAACAATGTAAATTGAATGAACATAAACGAAACTGAAAACACAAGTAGACTTACGTTGCTACGTGACGACATACGTGGTGATTTTGTATGTCATTTTATCAAATTCCTTGCGTTTATTAGACAATTGTTTGGATCAAAACTAATTTGATTGATCCAAAACGAATTTAATTGCACAGAAATAAAATTGAATGGCTGAAAATGAAACTGGTTGTATTTTGTAGGAAATTGATACCGGTGTATGGCTATGCAATCAAATTCATCACGAAATTGAAATACCATAACACTTATTTGAATGAAATAAGTACGAATTTGACCGGGAAAACCTATAATAACCAATTCAGTTGAATTAATCGATAAATGGTGGTATTTTCCTCTGCCAATGTCATCACCAATTGTCGTAGATCCAAGTTCCAACGTGGGTTTCTCTTCTTATAAAGTTAACATTTGCGTTTTTCCTGTTTTGCCACCGATTAATTTCCCTTTCTTCTAAATTTGGCTTGAAACCCCTTTAGGCTCTTCGTTTTACCGATCCAAAGGACCAGAATTTGAGAGGCTGATACCGTAATTTAATCATTTCTGACATTTCCATTGAGAACAGTTTCGTTTCTTTTTTCGTGGATGTCATTTGAATAGCTTTTAGCGTCACCCCTCTGGCCACTCTTAAGAGTGTTAAGAGTGCGCCATAGCGCGTATGGTTTTAGGCTAAAATGTGGACTATTGGTCCTATTTTTAAACGGTCATAAAAGTCAAAACACTATACTTCTAGTTATAATTCATTTTTTTCAATTGTAATAATTTTTAAAACTATTCCATTGGGTTTTAATTTTGCGTAGTTTATTTTTTTTTTCTCTTTCCGCAGCGTACGATATACAACATTAAATTCGTGAATATGTAACATTGTAAATACACATTTTATTTTTTTAAATAATCTTAGCCATGGTAACAGAATTGAAATCCAAGTACAAGCTGTTATTTTTATTACTATTATTTTTAATGTTTTAAATCTAAAAAATTACTGAAACAATTTTTCAGTACACCAGAATTTATGAAAAAGTGTACAATAATTACTATCACAATAATTTCTAACAAAATAATTAATTTGAGAACAAAATTATTGAAAGAACAAAACTATTGCAAAGATATTATGTAAATGTAAACCAATTTCAAGTTTTGCGGTTTGATTTGATTAACTATATAAGGAAACAATTTAGGGAATTAGTTCTCCACTATCAATAATTTTATTTGTCTGTTCTGATTTTGTGTTATAAGACGAACGCAGTTGAATTTCATGTTATTGTTTGTAGTCATTCTGTTTCGAGTTTATTCTTAGTAGTTAGGGAGCCACGGATCTTGAAACTGAAATATTTTGCCCGGGCTGCTCTAAAAATTTGGTGAATAGATTCAAGTAGGGGAACATCTTGGGCATCAGAAAACTGATGTTGGATTATTCTCAACGATTGCGAGAAAATAGAAATCCAAGATGGCGTCCAAAATGGCCGCCGATTTGACTAATGAACCGGTTTTAGCCGTAACTTTTGACTGCAATCTTCAACTGGAACGAAATTTGTGTCATCTGAAAGAGAATTGAATTATCTACACGCTGATATCAAAATTTTAAGAATTATTTAAGGTACAAATTTAAGGGAAAATCACATTTTTTTTGGCATTTTTACCAAAAAAATGAAATATTCCTATCTAATATTCCTTTGATATGGCCAGAACCTAATCATCAATTAAGCCAATTTTTTCTGCAAATTTGACCTAATAACACGTGTTAGTCATATCAAAATTACAGTTATGTACATTATTCAGAAACGGAGTTATTCTGTAACGAAGATCATCAATCAGTTACACAGAGAAGTTGGTTTACTGCGCACTTTTTGCTAAAAGTGATCATAATTTTTTGATCATGCAGAAATGTTATGATCAAAATCCCGCACTTGATTACACATTATACACTGTTAAAAATGTTCTTTAAAAACGTCGTTTTGACTGTCAGTCTGGACTCGAAACGTACAAATAACTGTAAAAGGACTCGAAACGGGCAAATAACTGTAAAAAAACGCCGTTTTAACGGTTGTGAGTCCCAGCTGCCAGTCAAAACGATGTTATTTTACTGAACTGACATTTTTAACAGTGTAGGTGTCATTTTAAAATACAATGCAATGCTTATTTATGTCTGATACATTTAAATCGATCAAGGATTTTAGCTCTAAATGCCCTTTCAAAAATTTTAAAAGCAAACTCTAAAAGCAGGTATTACAGTGTGATATCAAGTTTTTTAACTTTAAGGCGAATGATATACCTTGTATATATTTTGTAGCATACCTCAGAAAGCAATATGGTTGCAACCCCTATTACATGTACTTTGCCATTTTACTAATGAAACCATCTGTTTTGAAATTTGGTAAATCAATGTATACATTGTATTTCCATTGATACCTATAACATGTCTAATAAGTACATGAACAATGCTCTACACGATATAACTATAGCAACCTTCAAATGCCGGATGATTAACACGTTCGCTAAAAATTAGCAAATTTAATATATTTTGCTGCAGAAATAATGGTCCTACAATTAGAAAAAGTGTTTTGTCTTAGCGGTTGCAACAACCCTTTTCGGGAGGCTATGTGATAGGCAAGCCTGAAATTAGCCATGTTTTACTGGTTTATTCCTAAACCAAGACATACTCATAAAAATCAGTATATTGATCCTCTGTAGAATGTTCTGAGAAACACAAAAATAATTGTCATTTTTTCCGCAGGTGTCAAAACTTAAACCAAAATTTTCTGACACACACATACATACACAGTTACACATGTACATACATACACAAGTCTAAAACGCGTAGTATACCGAGAAAGTGCTTGTACACTGACTGCCTTAGAATACTTCACGAGGCCCAGGCTTTTGGAAGTTAAATACAAGTCTCTTAAAGGATAGTAATTATGCTAGTCAGATCAAGAATATTATTGGTAAATCAGTTGAGGAGTGCCATGGGAATGATCCAAATATTACCTGTAAAATGATTAAATTAAATGTTAGGGCCAGTTCCATTCAATCCAGGAAGAAAAAGATCACTGAACACAGGATTAAGGAACTGGTAAAGGAAACAAATTCCCTTGATATGCAGTGCAAACGTTATCCAAATGATGTTAAACTTCATATGAAAGCTGAAAGAAAAAGAGAAAGTTCTCGAATTTATTTATTATAAAAATGCATATGCTTTTTTTTTATACGTGACAAAGCTCAGTGGGTTGAAGACGGGGAAAAGAGTAGTAGGTATTTTCTTAATTTAGAATAAAAACACTCTGTGCAAAAAGTTATTCGAAAATTGATTGTTGATGGTGATGAAATTTCAGAACCTAAGGATTTTCTTAATGCTGAAGCTTTTTTTTTTCAAAATGTGTATACATTGAACAATAGTAATGATAATAGTGACATTGACTCAGTCATTTTTGCAACAACCCCTTCCGGAGCTAGTTAGCGATAGTTAGTTTAAAATGTGAAGGTCGATTAACGAATGGGGAATGTTGGAAAGCTGTCGGGTCAATGCCTAATGATAAATCTCGGGAACTGATGGTTTACCACCAGGATTTTTTAAATCTTTTTGGAATGAAATTAGTGGTCCGCTCTTGAACTCTTTAACTATTCCTGTCAGTTTCCCAAAGGAGAGGTATATAATTACACTCTTGCCTAAAAAGGAAAAACAATCTTTGATGTATCTGGAAAACTGGAGGCCCATCTCACTCCTGAACGTAGATTATAAAATAATTACAAAAACGCTTGCAAACCGTATGAAACTTGTCCTTGACGAGATTATACAACATGATCAGACCGGCTTCTTAAAGGGTCGCTATATTAGCGAAAATGTTAGATTACTTTTCAATATCATAAATTTTACAGATGTTGAGAATATTACTGGTTTTGCCTTTGTTATTAATTTTGAAAGGGCATTTGATAATATTAGTTGGAATTGTATAAATAAATCTCTGGTAAGATTTGGTTTTGGCCCCGTTTTCCAGAGATGGATTAATACTATATATAACGGAGCTGAAAGTTGCGTTATAAATAATGGGTATGCATGCCTCTCATTTCTTCAAAATTTTGAACAGTCTTCGTCAAGGTTGCGGTTTGTCGCCTTACTTTTTTTTATATGTTCAGAACCTTTAAGCAATTCAATCCGTGTATCAAGGAAAATAAAAGGTATAAAAGTGTCTTCTTGCATCAGTGGTGATAAAAAGATTATGATATAAAAAAAGAGTCCGTATGCAGATTACACCATTATATATTAGGACAGTACAAATGACTCTTTACATGAAACATAGGAGCTTTTGGATCATAATTTTCAGTTTTTTTCTGGTTTGCATATAAGCTATAATAAAAGTACTATCTATAGGCTAGGCCGTTTAAGGAATTAAGATGTTGTTCATTGTGAAAATAGACAGATGAATTGGTCAAACGATTCCATTTTTTTATTTAGGTATGCATATCTTCCATGATATGATGTTAACTTCAATAAGCGACTTGCTGATATAAAGAAAACCCTGCAAATGTGGAAGGCGAGAAATCTTACCCTGTTGGGTAAGATCACTTTGATCAAAACTTTTGCTGTGTCTAAACTTGTATATCCTTTTTCTTTATTTCCAAACCCTCCAGAGCAATTTTTAAGGAACTTGATAGTATTTTGTATAATTTTTTTGTGGACTGGTGTTTCAGATAAGATTAAGAAAATGACTATGATCCTACTCTGTTCAAAGGGAGGTTTAAGTATGCCGGATTGCAGATCATTTTATAATGTTCTTAAAATTGCCTGGATCAAACGGTTTTATGATAAATCCAATGATGCTAATTGGAAATTGCTGTTCATAAATTCAATTCAGGCTGTTGGCGGTGATCTGCTATTTAAATGTAATTTTCAGAACACTGAGTTCTTTATAGAACATATAAGAACCATTTTGTAAAAGATACTGTGAAATGCTGAGCTACCAATCGTTTTAAGAAACCGGGTGAGACCTGTATTCTCAATGAGATTGATTGGTGTAATTCTTTTATTAAAATAATAAGGTGTTCTTCTGAAAACACTGGTTTAGATCTGGTATTGTGTATATAAAAGACATGTCGGATAATTTTGAATTTTTGAATGCTCAAGCTGCAGGATAAATTCTCTAGCAATATAAACTGGTTCCAGTATTACAAACTCATATCTGCCATTCCTAGAGAATGGAACGATAGCATTAAATTACATGTTCAGGCTGACACCCTGGATTGTTCCGGTATCGACCAATTGTTTGCTATATTGGGGAGTAAGAATAAAAATAATTGCTTAAAAAACAAGTTTCTTGATATTACCGCCACTCCTCCAAACAGAATTGAGAAATGGGAAAATTTAATTCATAAGTACAATCAAAATTGGTCAAACATCTTTATCGTGGCTTATACAGGGTGAGTAAAAAATGGATCCTGATTGTGTCCGCTATTTTGAATTTTCAAATAACAAATATCTAACATATGTGCTATCATCCGAAAGCCTATTTCATTATCTTTAATTTTCTGCAAAGATAATTCCAATCGGTTAATTATAGGCCGAGCTACATTCTTTTGAATAAAGTAATCAGCTTTCCCCTATCCATGGATACCCATTTGAATGCACGGTGGCCAACTAACCAAATGACTCCCCAAAATGATAAGGGTATGTCATGTTTTCGTCAAATAAAGTGGTATCTTAAAGGTGTAAAAGAGGAGAGTGATAATGATATGTTTTATTTGCAACCCTTTTTTTTCAAGATGTGGCATATTTTGGTCTACAAATATAGACAATACTCTAAACCGCAAAAAGTTGTCACCGATGTATGTTCCTTCATATGGTATGATTCATCCAACTCTTCCAGAAACTGATACATGTATCAAGTTACTTTATTTTTCAAATGATTGTAATGAGTGATGCGGGCGTAGAAACGTTCAGAGGGCATCGATGGTAAATTGTGACTGAATTTTATGAGATTAAATAGCATCACATTTATTCTGCAGTCAATAAATAGACCGATTTTCTTTTTATGATACATTTTAAAGGTCCCAGGAAATGCAAATAGAATTGATGTGGTTTGTGTCAAGTCTACAAGGAGGGGCTGGAAAGCATTCAATATTTGGGTTGGTGATGACATCAATTGGGGTGCTATTGATTTTTGAGAGAGTAATAGAAAATTCCAGGTGACTGGTGTGAATCTATTCATGACACTGACTGAAAATCAATAATGATCACTAATGATGTCACTGGTAGTGTATTCTTTTTTCTGGCCCTGTTTATTGGAATGGAATGTCCCCTAAAAGATTTGGAGTAGGTTTATCATCTCATTTCCTGGGACCTTTAATGTGAATCCGTGAACAGAGCGCAAAACCGATAACTTTATCCAAACGACTGTAGCTCGATCTATACCTAACCGATGTGAATGATCTTTGCAGCAAATTAAAGATAATGAACGAAGCTTTCGAGGATACACATATGTTAGATACATTTTACTTAAAAAATCAAAATACTTACCCTGTAGATGCGCAATAGACTCACAAATTTCAAATTTCTCCACAGAATTATTGCTACAAATGATTTTTTGTTTAAAATTGGCGCTATAGACTATAATGACTAACTTTTGTGGCGATGATATGGAGACTCTTGAGCACTTATTCTTTCATTGTAGGATCGTCAAATCCTTTTGGATACAGGTGTTGTCGTGGATAAGAGAAAAAACTCAATGTGACACATTAGTTACAGTATGGAAAATATCTTTTATGTTTTTTAAATATGTAATTCTACACTTCTGCACTCTTAGATTTAATACTTTTCTCCACAATATTGATATGTACATCAAACTGGAAGAAATAATTGCTTCAAAAAAAACTACCAGTCCATTATCATAAATGGGAGGATAGCTTTTACGCATTTGATGCAATAATTGTAGGGCTCGGCGCACTGAGCCGAGTGATGTCGTACTATATGATAGGGATAATTTTCGGCCATTTTGGGGATTTTTTTTTTTTTGGATTAAAGGCGGACTCAGAGGTTTCGAAATATAATTATTTTGAGTAGAAAATAAAAATAGTTATCTAGAACTAAAGATAGTCACCTAAAATGTCCAATTCCAAAGTTAGAGATTAATCGAATTTTCCGTTTTCATGCAGTAAACATTTATTATGCACAGTATAACAGTGCCATAGGACACCGTGTATAATAACAATTACGGATCCGGAATTTTATAACAAAGTTATGATTTTCTATATGAAGGACTTCGATTTGTGCTTAGTTATTTCACACAATGATTATTATATGGACAAGCATTATGTACATGCAAAAAACACGATTTGTTTGAAAATTGAGTGCGCACTCATCGGGAAATTATAGACCGTATTCAATATGACGTCAGCCACCAGACATGTTGGTGGACAGGATGCATACATTCCAGGACTACAATACATTAAGCTGTCAATCGATCCATGTTTAGCGATTGCACAAGGATCATTGACAGGTGAATGTATTGTAGTACTGGAATGCGTCTATCTTGTCCACCAACATGACTGGCTATTGAATACGGTCTATACATGGAAGCATCAAAGCGCTGTGAAATATTTTATATGCCAGGTGCCCAGAACCGTGCACAAGTTGGAGATGGGGCTTTCTAGGTGTGTGTGCCCCAAAAAGGATTAATTATGTCTGTATGTAGTGATGTTTGTTCTTTTTTTATGTGTGTGTGAATCAAGGCAGTAGCTCAAGAAAAAAATAATATTATGAAATCACAAAAAGCAATCAACATTTATTCAATTGTATCATTCATTCATTCACCACTGCACAATGTCATGTAATATCATATTCAAATATCTAGCTTTGTTCAAGGATTTACTCTGTATAGGTTTTATAGAGCGCACTAAAAAAGCTTAACCCTAAAAGGCCCGGGGGCGGAATCCGCCCCAGACATTTTTTGTCGTATCTCACCTATTTGCTATTTTTTCACGCCGAAACTGCATGACCTTTTTTTTTTTTTTGAAGACTTGCGCTCAATTTTCAAACAGTCTCCCCAGTCTTGAAATCCATTGCAGTCATGTTTCTAAAGAAAGATGCACACGCCCGCGAATAATTTTTTAAAAAATCAAACCAACCTCGCGCGTAAACGCAATGACAAATATCAATGCATGATTTTTTCCAATCATATTTCATCTCTCATAACAAAACGTTTATTAATCCTATTCCACTGGCCCAGTTTGGGCCATTTTTCAACGTATTATGAAGGTCAACTGCATCTCATTTTGTCTAACCTTATAGAAGCGATTAAAGGGGCATTTGATGATCCACAGTCTCCCCAGGCAAAAACAAATCCAGGAATTCGGTCCTGAAACGTGAAACCTGTCCTGAATCATGTAATCCTTCGCCACGCAAAGGTAATTTCGGAATCTATTCTCGGGTTCACCACCCACACAGGGGTAGTTTCAGTGGTTTCTCGGTCAATACCGGACTAGTACTTCACTAGTTTGTTCTCGAATTAACCCCCACTTCACCCACTGTCACGTGGGCAGCACCAGTGTATTTCACTGGTTTCCCGGCTCTCTACATACAATAGGTGGCTTAAAAACAATAGTGGCGTGAACCGATACATTTTTTCGCGCGCAATCGTCCCCCGACTTACTTAAAAAA
This sequence comes from Ophioderma brevispina, assembly GCA_023653785.1. Classification (NCBI taxonomy): domain Eukaryota; kingdom Metazoa; phylum Echinodermata; class Ophiuroidea; order Amphilepidida; family Ophiodermatidae; genus Ophioderma; species Ophioderma brevispina. The sequence continues at coordinate 90,502 of JAMKCH010023025.1, forward strand.
AATTGAGATTATGATATCACCTGAACCAAATTTGCCAAATTAAGTAGATTTTCAAACATTTGATCAGCTGTATCAAACCTCTGCTCAGTGTTGTCTTTATTTATATGCTTATATAGCAAATATGGTATCATTTTCTGCATAATAAAAAGAAATGGGGTGGATATGATATTTTGTTCAAATATTATGGCTATTTTGGATAAAAATTGATGAAATTTGGTTATCTGTGGCTCTTTAAACAATATTTTAAATACAAATGTCATTTCAAATCTTATTATGGTTAAATAACAAAGAAAGAGGTTTTAATTATTGTTTTGTTTCTAGTCTATGGTGATTTTGAAACATGAATTCCAAGCGCAAAGCCAGATCATTCAACATTCAAGAATTTTAAAAAGACGTTGCGCGGGATTTTTTGATTAATTAAAGTGTTGCCTACTTTTCTTCTTGACCGCTTCGTAGCCAGTTTTCATTTTTCGACCAAAAAGTCAACAAAAAAATTCACCTGGCATGCGTTTGGCACAGATTTTGAAAGGACGCTGCCAGTCTGTTGCCTTGGAATTTACATACCATTGCTATCGATAACGGAATGCAGTGTGCTTGAGTCAGGTGGAAGCTGGATTAAGTACCTAACTGGCAATAAAGTAGTTTTTAACCGGTTTTGTCTGAATTACACAAAACTAACATTTCAGGATTATTTTCAAGTATAGGTTTTCCCGGTCAAATTCGTACTTATTTGATTCAAATCAGTGTTATGGTATTTCAATTTCGTGATGAATTTGATTGCATAGCCATACACCGGTATCAATTTCCTAAAAAATAGAAACAGTTTCATTTTCAGCCATTCAATTTCGTTTCTGTGCAGTTAAATTCGTTTTGGTTCAATCAAAATAGTTTTTATCCAAACAATTGTCTAATAAACGCAAGGAATTTGATAAAATGACATACAAAATCACCATGTATGTCGTCACGTAGCAATGTAAGTCTACTTGTGTTTTCAGTTTCGTTTATGTTCATTCAATTACATTGTTGGGCATTCTATTTGATAAATGAACAATCTTTCACACCATGTAAGTGTAATAAATATATATTTTCCCCCTTTCTTGTTTGTTAACTTTGTTTATCTAATTTGTTTTGTTGTTATTTTTGTTTTCTTTTTTCTTAGGATTATCAAAATGTTTTTGCAGATTTAACATAAAAAATAGACCCTACCATGTTCACATATTCTCGCATTGTATATAATTTGGGGAATGAAATATTCAAGGACTTCTCCCTTGTCGATAGTCCTGCCGAAAACAGTCTGTATACATACCATAGGCCTACATAACCATTACGCAGTAAAAGCTATGTTTAGGAATAAAATACTTTCCTGCACTAAATTTGCAAACACCATTTTAAAATTTCAAAGCCTAAACACATACACACACACACACAAACACACACACACACACAAACACACACACACATACACACACACACATTTTTTTAAACCAGTTTTTACAGTGATGTGAGGTATACTGTATGTACTACATTGCAGTATATGATCTTATCTTTAATTGGTGAATCTTTTTGTTTTTTTCAATATGGGTCACACACCATTTATTACATTATCTGAGTTCCTTCCAAGAAATTTATACATATTTGCTAGCATATATCTACCCAATATTGCCGTTCTTAAAAGATTGCAGCTGTTGTACATTTGAACGAACGAAAACGAATTCATTTGCACAAGCAACCACCTGAACCTGTCACGCTTCCTTTTGAATACCTTTTCTCCTAATTCCATACCTTTCATGTAAATGATTGAACATTTCGGGAAATTGGACGACCTTATATATTAGGCGATTGAATGCTCTATTCATTTATTTGCTTGAACGATTTGCGAAATAGGATTGAGATATATGCAATTTGAAATATGCATTTTAGAGTGCGTTCAAATTCGCGCGAAATCGAATAACCCAAAATTTAATTCGAATGAAATTATTATTAAATTGACCGGGAAAACCTATATTAAAAAGCACCTGAACGAGATGTGTAATTTATCAGTTGTGTCTAAATGTTGTCTGATACAACACAATCCCTGTAATATGACTATTTGAATAAGATACGATATGAACTTGAAACTGACTACTTCAGAGTTTGCAAATAAGTGACCATTATTTAAATTCATTTTAATGAATAAAAGATTACTACAATCCACCAGCAGCATAATGATCAGACAACTGAGAGGTATACGAGCAACTTACTTTGTTAACTTTTGTTGTTAACACCAGCTCTTTAAGATAGCAGATAGGCGTGGTCTGTTTATTCTCTGTTGACAAGGGGCAGTCGTCAGTGTGAAACGGCTTTTTCAGAGCCACCAGTAGGCAAGTGACGGCCTACATGTCTTCCATTTAGTTTATTTGTCCTGATAAGATCAGAGCTACTCATAACGAAAGCTTGACAGTTTCTCAAACTTGTCCGATGGTGAATTCGTTCGAATTATTTCAGTTGTTGTGTATACCAATCGTAAAAATCTATCCAATGATTTCATTTTTGTATTACATGTTACAAGAGGGCCACATCCCGTTTTCATAACGTTTGGTTTTACAGCACATTTCAAATGCATTTGAATGATTAACAGAGCAAAATTAGGTTTGGATTGAGATCATAAATTTAGGGTATATAGATACTACCAAAATTGTAACAACGAAAATCGTATCTTTTCTAACGAACCATTACATTCAATGTTGTTTCCATACAAATTACCTGAGCAAATGCTCCGAAAAATCACATCATAGTTTATTATTTTGATTCAGCTTGGTCTAATTATAAACACTCTAGTTTCCCTCCAAAACAAAATATTAATGAGTTGATGAGTAGCCCGGGAATATTAAATGGTGCACGACTAGCAAGCGTTGCAGACAAGAGTATGTGGTTTCACCGGAGGAACTCTAACTTTATAGCCTGGGGATAGCTGCTGACCCGATCCAGTTGGACTCCGCTCCGGGGGCACCGCTTTGATTCTTTACTTTCACAATTCCACAAGGTATCGTTACAAGTATTCCTAAATGTTGGTCTCAATTAATCACGAGTCTCTGGAAAACGTACATTTATAAAATCCACAAACTTTATATAATTGACCCTGTCAAATCATCTTCATCGCTGCGCAAATTTTAGAATGAACACTTTTATTTTATTCAATGAACACCCGCTTTTTCTATTCAGTATACAGAATGGTCACGTTTCTAGATTTTTCTATATAAATGCAGAAGGATGAACGTACGATAAGGATGCCCACTTTCAACCTTACTTTTCATATTAGCAATTGAATATCTTGCCACATCTTGCATACAATTAAAATGTATGTATAAGGTATAGAACTTCCTCCCGTAGATTTATTTATTTATTTATTTATTTTATTTCAGATATAAAAACAACTAACAAGCAGTATATGCTGAAAAGTGTTAGCTTTACAATATTAAAATACCAATATACATAAGATATAGATATATTTTTTAAAAGCTCAAAATATACGACATTTAAAAAAAAATAATATACATTGGGGATTACAGTAGAAATGTTGTTCACATATCTTTATGCAAATGATATTACAATATTTGTAAAAGATGAAAGCGATATTAATGATGTTTTAAAAATCTTACATCATTTTCCGATTTTAATGGTCTTAGATTAAATATTATACAACAGACTAGCAGACATGTGACTCGGTTCGAGCTAAACTAATAAAAAGAAAGCTTATGACCCAAACAACAGAGCAAAATAATAGGTATAACATATTTTAAATACTTAGTTCTCCAGTGACAAGGGTGATTTTTATAATAATCCTCTGCAGCTGGCCAGCGCGCGCAAGTTTTGAAAACAAAATCATATGCCGTTGGCAGAATCATCGAACCAATAACCTCAGTATCACTAGCAAGGCGGTCTTTAGAATGACTTGAGCTAACAAGGAAGGATTGATAGAAAAGCGATAGATTAAATCTATAGCTTCATCTAAAGTTCATCACTTTCCTAGCGGATAGCATCAGAACGCCGGTATTAGACGATGGGCCATGCCTATCTACGCAAGAAGCTAAATGAAATACATCACTACCATTTTCTTTATGTTTGTATACAGATTGCCGAAATCACGGATGAGGATTGTAATTGTTTTTTATCAATTCGTGTTCGATACTTGTCTATCCTTGTCTATCTTAATGACTTCTCAAATTGACACACGTTTGATTTCATGAGATAATGATGACGTTGTTTGAATACGTCTTTGATTTGATATAAACAATTTCCTATATACATGAGGCGGAAAAGACGATGAAAATAGATGTACACTCAGAAATCACATTTTATCTATTATTAGGTATAATTCTTGACAAAAAATAGGCACTGAACACAGTTGATTCTTTTGTGTAACAAATTAGAATGGCTCTTATTCACATGTTAAGATGTAATAATACAACTTTTTAAAATATTTTATTACCTGTTTGGTAGAGAAAGGGGAAAATATACATTCATGATCCACCAAACCCCGCCACACTTCAGAAAAATCACTTACACAAAATATACAGTAGAAAAGTCTAAACTACGAAACAAAACACAGGACGAAAGACGAGGACAATCAAGTACTCACACACACCCATCCATACCAAAAACCACTCATATAACATACCCACACAACAGCGATACTCTATACATGTAAAAGATGCATGGTGCCACGGTATACATTAACACAAGGGGAAATTGTTGGGGAATAAATTAATATAAAATAATAATAAACCAATATCAAGGGTCCATTTTTTATATAAAATGTTGCCTGAGCTTCCCTTTAGTTTAAGCAATTTTGTATTCATTGTTTCTCTTAATTTTGACTAAATTTAAAAAAGCAATAAAATGGGATTTGTTTGTTGGTATTTACATCTGTGAATATAAAAAAATTCAAGCACAAAAAAAAAAGAAAATTGATACAGCTGTTATGTTCCGATGAGTCTGTGACACTAACAATTTTCTCTAACTTTGAGAAGATGAAGAATTCCCCAGATGTTGATCAAACAAACATAGATCATCCCACAGAGGGGAGATATTATCACATTCACAAAACAATATGAAAATAGTTTCATGAAATTTATTACAAAAACTGCAATAAGATGAATCGGTTCTACCAATTTTATGGCAAAACTGGTTGATGCAATGTAAAAGCTTAAAATAAAAGGTACATTTGTGTAATATTGCTCTTTTAATATTACAATTTAAAAGAGTAAATCGGCACAAAACATGTTTTGGCAAAATAGTCGCTTTGACATTGTTGATTGCAAATCTCCATAATTAACTATATTTTTCACAAATAAAGCAAACGCTTCTAATTTTGTACATCTGATAATTAACAATAATTTGTTTACTGCGACGCTGCATGGCTATTAAATGTTGTTGCTATACACACATTGGAATTCATTCAATATCGTCACATAATTGTTTTGGTTTCTCAACATAATTGAGCAAAATCAATGCATATTGTTCTTGATAAATCTGCCAGTTATCCAGCCTTGAACTGTCTCGCAGTCAATTATTAATGCATCGAGTCCACAGAGAGTGCATTGCACCAGAACAGTTACCAACATAAATGAGCATATTAGTGTGGTTTGGTATGTCAATGAAACAGTTCCCGTAGGATTTTGGTGCTAAAGTTGATTTTCTTGCTGTTTTTCATTCAATAGGGACCAGATAGTCAGAAAATGATGGGGTGCTGCCCCTTCCTCAAGGGGCAAAGATTTTACTACAGGGAAAAATTTAAAATCGAGTCAAATTGGGTTTTAATGTAAATTAACATCGTCTCCTTATAAGGATTAGAAAAAGTATATATTTGCCTAGGTTCCGAACTTTAGTTAAAGCGCTATATAGCTCCTTAATGGTTCAAGGTCATCCTTTATTTATGTTTACATTGCCTGCAACTGTGGAGTTGCAGTATGTATCGGCTGATAGGTAATGTATACTTCGTCCGGCCTGAACTAAGGAGTGACGTCATAGCTTTCACGCAGTCTTAAACGTGCGAATCGCAGTAAGGCGCAACTGTAATCGCGAGAGTACAAAGTCGGCGTGTGCGATACGCATGCACAACAGCTGCGCGAAAGCTATGACGTCACTCCTTAGTTCAGGCCGAAGTATAATAACATCAAACTTCCTAAAGGGCAACTTCAAATCTCACCCGCCGGTTGACTGGCGGTTCATGGCGGTTTCACCGTGTTTCATTGTTTAGAACAATATGTACCAGTTGCAACCGGGCAGAACCGGACGGAACCGGTGAGCAACCGCTGGTTGAGTTTGGTAGGGGAGGTTTCAATATTCACCCGCTGATTGATCGGCCGTTAATGGCGATTGAATCGTGTTTCATTGTTTAGAATAGGAACCAGTTGCAACCAAACAGGACCGGACGGAACCGGCGAGCACCCGCTGGTTGAGTTTGGTACGGGAGGTTTCAATACTCACCCGCTGATTGATCGGCCGTTAATGGCGATTGAATCGTGTTTCATTGTTCAGACAAAACAAACCAGTTGCAACCGAACAGCAATCGTGGCCGAGTTTTGAAGTCGCCCCTGAACCATTGCATTGACTAGCATTTTGTTCTAACGGCCTGTTTCTTATCTCTAGATAAGGACGCTTAATCTCGAGATAAGCTTTGTTAACTCCGGATAAAAAGCGTTATTTGGGGGTTCAGCTTTGTTATCCCCAGTTAACAGACCTTTATTTCAACAGAAGGAGCCTATATATATCTCGAGATAAAGTGAAAACGATTGAACTTCCATACACGTTCACCTCTTACCCCGAAAGAATATCTTAATAATTCTTAATAATGTACGTTTGCCACTAATACACTTATTTTTTTTTTCATTTGTTTTAATCTCAATCTGGTGCACGCATTTTTCATTTTTATTTCTTTGCTGCATTTTGTTTCCCTTTGTAACTCATACTGATGATGTAATACGTATAATTCCCTAAAGTCGGGCACAAGTAGTGTTTTTTATGAATTAAAGGGTTTAAAAGGTTGCTTTGGATCTTCGATCGCGTATTTGAAGAAAAATAAAAGTAGAACTGATTTTTATAAAACAAAATACACATTCCTATATTGCTCCTAATCACATCTTTTTTGATTTATTTTGAAAGCCGTTTTTAAACCTTGTGTGTGTTTGTTAAATTGTTTTTTATCTAATTAATTTATTTAGAGAACAAGAAGTCTAAAAATGGAAATCTTTAACACAATAAGTAAATTAAAGGCCGACTCAGAGATTTCCCGATGAGGGCGCCCTCAATTTTCAAACAAATTGTGTTTTTTGCATTTTTTTTTTTTTTTTTTTTTGAATATTTGTTATACACGGTATCCTATGGCACTGTTATACTGTACATAAATGTGCACTGCATGAAAACGAAAAATCCGATTCATCTCTACCTTTGGAATTAAACATTTTAGGTTAGTATATTTAGTTCTAGTTGACTATTTACTACACAAATATATATTTCATAATCTCTGAGTCAGCCTTTAAAGGCTAACTCAGAGATTTCCCGATGAGCAGCACTCAATTTTTTTTAAATCGTGTTTTTTGCATATACATAATGCTTGTTCATAATATACTAATCACTGTGTGGAATAACTAGGCTCAAATCGAAATACTTCATATAGAAAATTACAACGTTGTCATAAAATTCCGGATCCGGAATTTTTGTTATACACAGTATCCTATGGCACTGTAATACTGTACACAAATGTTTGCTGCATGAAAACGAAAAATCCGATTCATCTCTAACTTCGGAATTAAGCAATTTAGGTGACTATCTTTGGTTCTAGATGACTATTTTTAATTATTACACGCATAAATTAAATTTCGAAATCTCTGAGGCAGCTTTAGGCATTTTAATTGATTTTTAACAGGTGTCATTCTAGATACGAATCAGAATAGTAATTACCCTTTGTAAATGTCTATTCCTACTTCAATGCAGTGCAGTGAAAATGGATGAAAACCATCTCTGACTCAACACAGCAGCAGCGCAATGTAATTTGAACTGTGTTGCTGCTGCATTGAGTCAGAGATAGTTTTCATCCATTTTCACTGCACTGCATTGCCGACGTTGCCGTACTTTTTTTTTTTTTTTTTTTTTCGAGATAAAGTGAAAACGATTGAACTTCCATACACGTTCACCTCTTACCCCGAAAGAATATCTTAATAATTCTTAATAATGTACGTTTGCCACTAATACACTTATTTTTTTTTCATTTGTTTTAATCTCAATCTGGTGCACGCATTTTTCATTTTTATTTCTTTGCTGCATTTGTTTCCCTTTGTAACTTGTCTTAATTCGTTTTGATTTTTTGGTTCTTGGTGATTTGCCTCCGATGACGAAAATGTAATAAAAATCGAAAGAAACCCTTCTCTCAATCTATCCCCTACTCATACTGATGATGTAATACGTATAATTCCCTAAAGTCGGGCACAAGTAGTGTTTTTTAATGAATTAAAGGGTTTAAAAGGTTGCTTTGAATCTTCGATCGCGTATTTGAAGAAAAATAAAAGTAGAACTGATTTTTATAAAACAAAATACACATTCCTATATTGCTCCTAATCACATCTTTTTTGATTTATTTTGAAAGCCGTTTTTAAACCTTGTGTGTGTTTGTTAAATTGTTTTTTATCTAATTAATTTATTTAGAGAACAAGAAGTTTAACAATGGAAATCTTTAACACAATAAGTAAATTAAAGGCTAACTCAGAGATTTCCCGATGAGGGGCACTCAATTTTTTTTAAATCGTGTTTTTTGCATATACATAATGCTTGTTCATAATATACTAATCACTCTGTGGAATAACTAGGCTCAAATCGAAATACTTCATATAGAAAATTACAACGTTGTCATAAAATTCCGGATCCGGAATTTTTGTTATACACAGTATCCTATGGCACTGTAATACTGTACACAAATGTTTGCTGCATGAAAACGAAAAATCCGATTCATCTCTAACTTCGGAATTAAGCAATTTAGGTGACTATCTTTGGTTCTAGATGACTATTTTTAATTATTGAACGCATAAATTAAATTTCGAAATCTCTGAGGCAGCTTTAGTTATTTTAATTGATTTTAACAGGTGTCATTCTAGATACGAATCAGAATAGTAATTACCCTTTGTAAATGTCTATTCCTACTTCAATGCAGTGCAGTGAAAATGGATGAAAACCATCTCTGACTCAACACAGCAGCAGCGCAATGCAATTTGAACTGTGTTGCTGCTGCATTGAGTCAGAGATAGTTTTCATCCATTTTCACTGCACTGCATTGCCGACGTTGCCGTACAGTTAAGTATGAATGGACCTTTAGTATCAGCAAATATTCAGGCTTTTGGAAGATTGCTATGCTTTTTATTGGCGTTTGGAAGGTTCATACACCACTCATTTTATTCAGTCTAATAATTTGAACAAGACATCCATTTAAAGTCACCTAACCGTGGGCTTTCACTTTATTTTTACCTCAGAGTATAATATAACTTTCTCAAAAACAATAGAAAGTCAGGCTTGTCTTAGTAATATGAGTTCCCAAACACCTTTGGAAGATTGATTTATGCATTTTTTTGTTTTATGAATGTTTAAGAATGGAAAAAAAGTATTGTTTATAAATACGATCGTATGTAAACCCCTCGAAACTTTTGGAAACTTTTTTTCACTTATTTATTTCCCAAATGTTTGACACTTGTTTGTGTAGTGTAGTGTATCAGTGAAAAGCTCATTTTGTTCAGCATTACAATGACACCCCATTTCTGACAATGACTTGCCTCGCACCTGGGTACCTCTTGTGCTAATGCAGTAGGGTCTCAAACATAATGTGCCAAAATTAACCACGTGGGTATAATGGCAAATTTGATTTGACATGTGTTTGAGATACCCAGTATTAACTGGAAAGGTACTCAGGCGTGATTGTCAAAAAATGGGAATTCATTGTTAAGCTGCGAAAATGAGCTTTTTACTGTTATACAAGAGTATGCGAACAGATTTCAAATATTTAAGATATAAATGAGCGAAGCAAAACTTTTTTGATATAACTTAAATAAAATAATAGACTTGCAACTGAGTTTAAAAACAATACATTTGGATGGAGAAGTTTTCATTTCACATGAAATAAAATTTAATTTAATTTCATTTAATAAGGGATTTATTTTTATTTCATTTAATAAGAAATTAAGCCTCTTTAAAGCTTCAACATAATACAACAAAGTTTGAGCAACAAACTGCACAATTTATTTTAGGGATTTTGTTTGTCAAGCGTAACATTTTTTATAAAACTTTAAATGGATACAAGATAAACTTACCATTTCCCGAGCCAACACCTAGGATTCGGAGCGGTGTACTGTCTCTTTTCCAGTGTAGACCGTGGAGATAAATTGGTAGACGGGTTCGAATCCAGTTTACCATGACTCTTTCTTGATCGCAACACCTTATGAACTCCGCCAAAGTCTGGGCGTAGTAGGTTTCTTCCAACGTTCGCATATTACTTTCAGTTCGATTGGTATCGCTGGTAGAGGTTAAAGTGACTTCTTGTCCTTAAAATTGTCTATTACAGAAATAAAGTTAACAATAACGTAACTCGCGACTATCTTGAAAATTCTGAACGCAATCAAAGATAAAGAGAACGAGATCCCAGTATTTTGAGATGTTTTTGTATTTAAAATATGCTTGTGAGTGAGTAGTAAATGTAGGACGCCGGTCTAAATGAAGAATAAAGCAGTGTAGTCAGCCTAGGATTTAATTATTAAATGAATCGTGAATTCAACAATTGCGTGTTTTATAGCGTAACAGGAATGCTACATCAGCTGATAGACGGAATCAAAACAATTGCTAGTGGTATCACTGCCCACGTAGTACGTCTCATTGGACTTGCGTAGAATCTCATCAGCCAATGGGAAAAATGTAAACCTGCCGTACACGGTGAAACCACTAAGTGCGGACGTCCAAATATAGCTATTTGCTACTAGATTGGCACACTCCTACGGATAGAAGGCGTGTCAGTTTCAATAATTGTCAATCAGTATGAAAACCTGGGGTTAACATATTTTTGTTTAAAGAAACGCTGATTGATT
>JAMKCH010023026.1:0-125316 GCA_023653785.1 Ophioderma brevispina
GATGCCATGCAAGAAAATTGTCTACTTAAGATTTTTGATTAGGGCAGCCAGGTTAGTGGTGTATAATCTAGGGTCCTGTTATTGACTCCTAAAGTCATATCTTGTCTATACACATCTTCAAACGATTTCAACTTTCTATTTCACGGTCACTTGGATTTACTATACATAAAACCATTAAAGGGATTAGCAGCGATTTGCTAATCCGAAACATCGAAAAAAAATCATCAAAATTCATATTTTAGTATTTTTGTTACTGGCGTGGTTATGCAAACATAACCTGCAAGTGATTGGCTTGAAATCCGTGTATAGTACTTTTTATCGGATTCTTTAATTTCTATACCTGCGTATCAAAATTCCGACTTGAAATCAAAAAAGCCTTTTTCGGTTAATATCCCAGATTTTAAGCGTGATATTGTGCACCATGATCAATATAGTTTGACTTCAAAAACAAACATGATTGATCTTTGTTTATTCTGTGCTACTGTAAACCACAATCAGCTGTTTTTTGTAGATTTTGAGACGTCATCGCTGTATGTCTATTTACGGGAGATCACTGAAAACATTATTTCGAAAGTTCTACACTGAAAACAAAAATTGATTTTTCGACATGCTTTACTAAAAAAAATTAGTAGGACACATTAGTTGAGCATCTGCTAGCAGTTTTCAAAGTCTTTGAACTCGCTCTTCCCACGCTCTACAACTTTTGTGAAAGTAAATAACGAATACAACATAGTTTAGCAGTGCCTACTAACCTGAATATGCAGGTTTTACAAATTTGTCTAAATTAGTAAAGCATTATATGTTTGTACAGCCTTCAATGAATTCGTAAAGCCCGCCCAAGCAATCGGTTTCTACGAACTGTTTTACGAACTTTTGTGTTCCCGCCGTTGCAGTCACGTGACAATCACATTGTACATGCGGCCTATGCTGTTACTGACGTGGTTGTTTTTGGGCTCTCCAAAGTGATGCAAAATCAGGTAATTCTAGGCATGTTAGGTGTAAATAAGATTCACACAAATTAAATGCTGAATGTTACAGTCTGCTCAACTCCGCGTACGGGCCTGATTGGGCGTTTGGGTGTCATTGGTGTCTAGTTTTATAACATGAATTTGAAATTCATTTGATCATGGATCAATAAAAAAAGTACCACATTTTAAAAAGAAGCTCGAGCTTGTATAAGAACCTAGTGTACCCGTGATGGTCACGGAGCAGAATAAAGAGTAATTTAAACGAATCTTGCAATGCATGTTTAATGTATTTTCCGGTATTTTAGGACTTTGACTACTGATACACTTAATTTTTTTTGACACCACCATTGGGCGTAGACCGCGCAGCAGATTAAGTAAAGACGCTTTACTACAGACACCATGCTCATACTGTTGTGTAGATGAGCAGACCACCACGCATGTCCTTTAAGGTTTATCTATTTGGGTCACCTGAAGCTGTACAGTATCATGTTCTTTTGATTCCAAAAAGGATCATTAGATGTACACTAATGTTTATTTTTTCACCTCACCTCACCTAGGCTGTGTCCATCCACTGTTGAATGTAGCCCTCCTCATAATGAACCCACTTTTCCGGTCTTGCGCTTCTCTAGTCCACGTGGTGCTAGTAGTTGTTAGGTCGCTCGCCATCTTCTTTCTGCTTCCGCTTCTTCTTTTTCCTGTTCTCAGTTGCATTCGGTCAATCTTTTTGTCCATCTGGTATCTTCCCTGTGTACATGTCCCTGCCACCTCCATTGTGCTTTCTGACTCTCTCCAGAGTGTCTGTTACTTGAGTTTACTGTCTGATCCTGGTTTCTGACTTTGTCCCGTAATGTTAGATGAAGCTTCTTCTTTCCATGGCTCGTTAGGCTGTTTTTAATTTCTGTTCTAGATATTCTGTTGTCGTCCACGTTTCCACTCCATATGTTATCGTGGTAGAACACATTGATCCTACACTCTCCTTTTCAGATTCATTGGCTTCTTTTCACATAGGATGGTTTTGTATTTTCCGAAGCAACTCCACCCGGCAATTTCTGTTGTTTTCCATTTTCACTGTTTGCTACTTGCAGCTCTCTACTTTTTTAATCTGGTTGTTTTCCACCGTTATAGAGTCGTTCGAGTTGAAATTAGTCATATATTTGTTTTTCCCTTGGTGCATGTTTTAGGTCTTTTGAGGTCATTTAGTTGAAGCTCCATGTCCTTAACTGATGTGCTAATGAGAGCAACATCATCAGCAAACCTTAAATTGGTTAACTTCTCCCCATCAATGTTGACTCCCCTTTCCATAAGATTCAACTTTTTGAATATGCTGCTGTGAAGATCTTAGGTGATATTGTGTCTCCTTGTCGTACTTCTCGTGTAATAACCTTTTTGAAACATCATCCTTCAATATGATTCTGCTGTGGCATTAGAAAAATACCATTATAGATTTTTACATAGTTCTCATTGACTCCTATCTTCCTCAGAGCTGCAAACAGGCCTTGATGTTCCACTGAGTCGAAGGTCTTTTCGTAGTCAATGTAGTCTATGCAAATGTCTAGTTGATTCTCTATCAGCTGGTTGATGGCATGCAGATGATCTCCTGTAGAGTATCCTCCCCTGAAGCCTGCTTGTTCCCTTGGTTGGTTTTCGTCTAAGATATTTTTGATCCTGTTTTGTATGACTCGAGTGAACATTTTGTAAGCATGGGATAATAAGCTGATAGGTCTGTAATTTTTGATGTCTGCCTTGTCGCCTTTCTTATGAAGGAGGATGATTTTGGCCTCTTTCCAGCTTGCTGGAATCTTCTTCTCGTTTAATATCTGGTTGTAGAGTTTGACTAGTTGACGGTTTTCCCCCCTCCTATCTTGATAACGTCACTTGTTAAGTTGTCCATGCCTGGTACTTTGTTATCTTTCTTTTCTTTCACAGCTTCTTCCACCTCCTCTTCTAGCTGTTATATTTGGAAGGGCTGTCTGGTCTGGTCTGGTGACTTTGTCTTTATTACTTCTCCTCAATTTTTAGAACTGTATAAATCCTGGTAGAAATCAGAACATACCTTCAGTATTCCTGTTCTCTCAGTAGTAATCGTGTCGTCCTTTTGTTTCATTTTGTGCATTCTAGTCTTTTTGCGGTTTAGTTTTGTGATATGCTTCGGTCCTCTCCCACTCTCCAGTATGGTTTCAATTTGCTCCATTTTCTTCCTTCTACTTCTTTGGCGCCTTTTTTCCTCACCAATTTGACTAATTTAGCATATCCAGTCTTTTGGTCCCTTGATTTATCATGGATCTCTCTAAGTTCCTTTCTCTTTTTGTCCATGTCTTCAATCTGTATGTCCTCTTCAGTCGTTTGCTTCTTTTTCTTTTCTGTGGGCGCTGTTTCTGTTGCCACTTCCATTACTGAGTTGGATATCAGTTGATATCTTTTGTCAACATCTACTTTTTCGAGTTCCAAGCTTTCAAATCTATTATGTAGTTCTAGTTGGAATTCCTGTCTCTTCTGCTTGAGATGAAGAACATTAATTTTACTCTTCCTATTGTTCCTGATGATTTTCAGTCTTCCTAGTTTCTTGTTTATGTGTATTTTGGCTCTGATCATTCTATGGTCGCTACCAATGTCCACCATCGTAATGACTTCAGAATCCTGGATAATTCCTCTCTGGCTGCTTAGTATGAAATCAATTTGGTTTCTCGTGATTCCATTTGGGCTTTCCAATGTCCCGTGCGATTTTCCTTTCGTAGAATGTGTTTGCTGCAATTCTGTGTTCTGCGTTGCAAATCAGCAGCAATCTCTCCTCTTTTATTTCTCTTTCTCTCCTATACAAACTTCCCATTTTATCGTTTTTCTCTTCGGTTGGCGCTTTCCTACTTTGGCATTAAAGTTACCCATTAAAATGGTGTATGTCGCTTTATTATCTTCATTTCACTGTTCATATCTTCTTAGAATTCTTCTACAACTTCGTCTTCGTAGTCACTAGTAGGTGCATACACTTGAATTATGCAGATCGTATCCTTTCCTGTCAGCTGTATGCATAGAACAATAACTCTGTTTGAATAACTTTTGATTCCTTTAACATAATCTTTAAATTTTGGATGTATAAGGAAACCAATTCCTTTGGCGTCTCAGTCCTCCTCTGTCTTCCCAACATTATACAGCCACATTCCTCCGTGTAGTTCCAATATCCCTTCTCCTTCTCTCTTTGCTTCTGATAATCCTATTACATCCCACTTGAAGTCTTTCAGTTCATCTAATAGAGTCTCTAGAACCTCTTCTGATCTTATCGTTCTAGTATTGTACGTGCAAACATTCAATGTTGTTTGTCCAGCACATTTTACACTTATCATCAGTCTTGGAGTTTATCTTTTATTGCTAGTTAATTGTCCACAGAGCTAAGAAATAGGCATTTTCACACCCGGATTGCAACTGAGCATCTGTCACATGCAGGACCACAAGGTCAATTTATTTTGCTATCAAAACAAATTATTTGCATCACAAGCAGAAAGAGAAATGAACCTGAATTGATAAATATTTAACTGGCCTGACAAATATGTAGCCTATAGCCTTTAAGGGTACCATAATATCTGTAGCCAGACCTCATTGGATGGCTAGGAAGAATTTCTGAAGAGCACCAACGCAGGTCTCAAGCATCGACCGTAAAATTGGCCAGGCCAGTTCTTCCTAACCTACACACAACGATGTCTAAATTCCTAATGGCTTGACATATAAATATAAACAGCAGAAATATTACAATAATTTCAAGGCATTTTTCCGCTTCCCATCAACTTCTACAAAGAAATACCTTATTTCATGACGGACCATGAATAATAATCTAGCCTGCAAAACAAGACCCGAAAAAGGACTTATGTACGTCGGCGCAAAAATACACTAAAATTACAAATTGTTACAAGTGCAAATCGGACCCAAAGCGGATCTTAAACCGATCGTGGACATCACCTTGAACAGAAAGTACTACAAATAAATTAACAATTAGCCGCCAATAGACCCAAGCGGAATCATTATAAAAGATCTTGCGGATAAAAAATACTGTATACAAATTATCCTGTCAAATCGAGACCCAAATCGGACCTTATATCGTCGGCTGGCCACACTACACCACATAAAGACAGCAACTTTATCAGCCAAATTGAGATCCGAAGCGGACCTTATTACGATCTGCCGACACTCTATACCATATATAAAACCTCAAATTTACCAGCCAATAGAGACCCAAAGCGGGTCTTATACCGATCTGCTATATTATTACGCTGAAGTACCCAATTGATAACCAATTTAACATAAATATCCAACTTTACCAGCCCAAATCGAATACGAAGTGGGACCTTATACCGATCTGCCGACTATAATACTTCAAATTTAACAGCCACATAGAGGGAACCCAACGCGGATCTTCTACCGATCTGTATTATTAAGCTGATAATTACCCAATGATTGCCAATGGACCTGCCAATCGAGACCCAAAGCGCGTCTTGTACCGATCTGCAAAATATTATGTCTTTCAATTTAATCCTGGCCAATCGAACACCCAAATCGGTCTAGTACCGATCTGCAAATATTTCATACCACAATATATGGTATACCATTTAACTGCCGGAATCGTGAGCGAAAAACCGGATCTTGCAAACCAAACAGCCAATACCAATATCTGCATATGTAAATGCACACTATTTATTTACCCAAATTCATTTTGCCAACTCGGGACCCAAAGCGGATATCATACGAACTGCAAATACTATATATATATATATATATATATATATATATATATATAGAGATAGATATCTATATATATATATATATATATATGATATAAAAGTGTAGGTTAAAATGTATTTGGGACTGTTTAAACTCAAATTAAAGTACCAAGGCAAGCCCCAAAGATGATGCAAAAAAGATGGCCAAATGGGAGGGGAAGGGCGGGAATTTCGGAAAAACTGACCACACGTCAGCATGTGATGAAAACAGATGCAATTGTGAAAAAAAAAAACACCAAAAGCACTGAGCCAGAACGCTGCCAAGATAAATCAATTGGTCATTAGCAACCAATACAATACCTGAGCGACCGATTGGCGCTTTGAATGCACTATTGAAATACAATATCGAAAGCAAAATTTAAATTACTGACCCTTGCACAGACGGCGACAAACATCTTTAGCTTGTTGACAAACCCGTTTTCGTACGCTGCTCTCATAAAAACGTATTAGTCCACAGAAGCTAAGAAATAGACATTTTCACACCGGATTGCAACTGAGCATCGGTCACATGAGGACCACAAAGCGTCAATTTTATTTTGCTTATCAAAACAAATTATTGCATACATGCAGAAAGAACCTAATGATAAATATTTAAATGGGTCTGACAAAGTATGTAGCCTAGAGCCTTTTAAGGTTACAAATTACATATCTGTATTCCAGACCTCAGTGGATGGCTAGGGAAGAAGTTCCTGGAAGAGCACATAACGCAGGTATCAATTGCAATCGACCGTACAATTGGCCAGGGCCGTTCTGCCTACTCCACACTTTTGTCTACATCCTAAGGTTGACATATAAATATAAATTCATCAAGAATATCTACAAATTTCAAGCATTTTTCCGCCAAGAAATTTTTGGAACAAATTTACACAAAAACCCCCTTTTTCTGTTTTAAAAAAAAAAAAAACTTTAATATCAGGAAACCCGACACTAGCCGCGTTGAAAGACGATATTCCACAGGAAGTTGAAGAAAAAAACGAAGGCTCTTAAAAAAGCACCCGATAACGTCATCCAACAATCATCCAAAACAGCACCAACCACGGACGACCATCAAATGGGTGTGAAAAACATGCGAGTCTTGAATAGGTGTGCGTATCCATCTTTGAGAACGGCGCGCATTTCATTGAGGATGCAATGGTACACTGACGCCCGCACCTGGTTCTTACACCTTTTATAATATTCACGAGATAAAATATCGGACCAAAAAAACATTCCACGGGAGGGTACATTCACAAGACCTTTAGGGTTTGGCCTGATATGTTACATCACCCTTTCCCGTTTCTTCACTTCCTCTGTATCCTACAAGGTGAAAGTGTAACCAAAAACTTACTTGCAAAATGAATGTAGTATTTAAATCAAGTAAAGACAGAAATAAAATTGAACTCTAAAGGCATGCTGCAAAATACTGTCGACTTGTGACTAATTTTTTCACGAGACGCGCATGTAAAAATTGCTTAAGCCTCACACACCTGCATTTCTGAAAAAAAGCAGAGTAATGCTGAGACAGGAATTGAGATATAAAATAAAGAAAGTAAATTATATGGACAGACCCTAATATGGCCGAAAATTAGATTTACAACGACCCATATTTTCATGGCCGCAACATCAAACCCCTGCATTTACAGTTTAAGTCGCATCAGCACCTAAGCGGAGTCGGTAAGTATAAGCGAAAAATCGTGAGGTGGCAAACCCAGCGCAGAAAAATGCCTTAAATTACATTCTTCTGCTCTTACATTTGCCAAAAAACCACGCCACCCAAAGAATTTAATTAACAATAGCCGAACAAAACCATGCGGCCTATTTTGCAGATTATTGTTTAATGGCCTATGCAGAACCACTTACAGGTAACAAACACACAACCAATCAAGTTGATGAGGGTGGTGGAATGCTAATTGAGCAGTTTGAAAATGGATTGGCACGTGAATAAAATTTGATTCAAAAATAAAAAACAGAACAGACAAAAAATGTGAGATGAACGCCTTTCATGGATGCACACGTGTATGCCCGACACCTACAAACCAAAAAAAGGTAGAAGAAAGACTGCTATTAACACGGATGCCACATATGCCGATTTGCACAAATGACGGTTAAAATTTGCACGAGCCATCCAATAAATCAAAAGTTAGAACATTTTTAATGCCCAGTGTTGTGATTAAGGGCCTACTCCCTTCCCTTAATTCCCTGACAGTGAAGGCAAGATGCTCACATGAAAGAGATTAAAGTTCTAAAACGCAAACCCAATATAAGCGACAATAGAAGGTATAATGAGGGGCCATGCCCAATCAAATGAATGTGATAGTTTGGGATAGATTCACACACTTTTGATATGAGCCCCATGGTAGAATGCTAAGAAGTTTATTTATTATTATAATGATACTCCTGCAGGTACCCGACCTGAGTATATCCGATTTCCCACAAAGCCTGTCACCACAAGACTATGCCACGAAAATAGGGTAAAAACTCTACCCGGTTATTGAGCGATTTGCACAAAATGTGTTTTTTTTATTTGCCTGGAAAATAAGGAATTCCTCACCGATGAGAGAGAACACCACGCACTGACATTTGCCCTTTGCAGGTCAGCTTGCACCTTGGACAATTTAAATTTTGACCATGTTTTATGCTGTTTAGCGCACATGTTAAGTCAATCACACACCGAAGGAATGCCCTGCCTAGCGAGATTGTACTGCAGACGAATGATTAAGGAACCAGTTGCAATTGCCATTTCTCGAGGAGAACGGGTTGATAGCTTTATGCGAATTACCAACTTATCTTTTAATTATACAATTCGTATGGCACAGAAACAGTTGGAAAACACGGAATTGATTAGAAGACCTACGTAAGCGATAAATGAGGTTGGACATATTAATTCGACCGGTGCCAATGGAGCAAAATATCTTGAAAAACAAGCAAGGCTGGCATGAATTGGATTACCCAGCATCCATTCGCAGCGAGGATGGAAATGAAGCCAAAATGAATAGCTGACCATGCAAGAGGGCGATCATCGAAGTGAAGCCCAATCCAAAAAAGAAGAAAAACTTCACAAGTGGCCTGGGGAACATGATGCCAATGCAAAGCGCTTATATCTATATAGTATTGCGATTATTTTTGACTCCTGATAACTTTAAATCACCGGGTGTAATGGTGATAACCTGAATGTGATTTCTGTATAATAGCCCCCATATCCCCTAGCTCTTATCACGGTGATATGGCCACAAAAAAATTACTATAATGGACAAGTACACATTATCCTGCCAATCCAAACAATTTTTACCGGTGAGGACCGCATCCTTCCAATTTGATTTCTTATACAAACATACCAAAGCTATGAATGCCAAATCTGGATGATTTAAGGTGCCACCCAAATCACCTGAATTAAGAACCCTTCTTATATGCCAGCCTAAATCGAATGAAAACCAAACCAATACAATGCAGTCAAGTCAGGGTAGGGATAATAAATTAGAAACTCCAACAAACTGAAACATTCATGGTGGCAACGTGGATGTATACCACAACATAGACTGGCGCGGGCGATTGGTTAGGGAGCTTGCCTTGGTATCAAGAGTCCAGGGTTCAAATCTCCGTGGGGCCAATAAGAATCTTGGATTTTAATTTGCATAAGTAAGAAGGGAGAAATCAGAATTACCCCTCACCCCCCCTCTCATGGTCTTTGTATGGGCATAAGGAACCATGAAAGATCTAACTTGCCCACTCATGTTGTTTGTTTGGTTAGTTTGTTGGATGTTGCAACACTTGACACCCCCTCCCTTTTAAGGAATTTTTATTATTAATAATGATAACGCCCACGAAACCAGTAGTAAATCATGAAAAAATTCACAGGGAACCACCGAAAATATTGCCCTGTATTTCTATCTCAGTTGAACGTTTCATCAGAATTTAAAAGGAACGTCAGGTTTCCGAGGGTTCCTTATTTAGTCATACCATATGACCTACCATTGCACAAACATTCATAAACTAACCCACATTAAGATTTTAGAGGATATCAAGGCACGAATATTTCTGCCACACTGGAAATGGAAATTAATTTGCCTTTGGCTTGTTCGCCTTAAATAAATGACTCCCGCCAATCAACTACAATTTCATAAAAAAAACAACAGGACCTTGAATATATTTTAACTGCTTCAACAGGAAGCAAAATGAGGAGTTGACACATGAGGATTTGACCACACAGATGTTGCACACCCCAGCAAGTTGTTTCTTTTATATTTTCGAGTAATATTTAATCAGTGGTGGCGACACAATATTGACTACTGATATAAGTAGGGCATGCAAGAGCTAATACCTCTGAAGAGAAACCAGAAGACATCCATTGCGGGAGAATCATGCCATCATATGAGGCCGACAACGGCATGAAAGAATGCTGAAGCGCCTCACATACGTCATCTCCTGGAAAGACGTGGGAAACAGAATTTTAGGGAAAAAAAAAAAACCAAATTGCCCGCAAGAACTTTCGAACAAATTTACACCGATGTAGTAATGGAATTAAAAAACCCAGAAATAGTTGATAAAAAGTGTGTCGCAATGATATTTTTGTTTATCCCAGACCAACGTAATAAACGTGACTCTCAAACAGCTGGGGATAACATTGGATGACTGATGATACTTGATTAGGTGCAATATTCCGCAAAACCCCGACTTAGAATTTTGACCACAAACCGCCAGATTTACGGGTAACATTGGCAACTGGTTCATTACATAATCCGAAAACCAAATACTTGCAATGATTGGCATGACTTGCACTAGCTGAGGCATCGCTATAGGTATCGGTTGCCGAATATTGACCATAGTTATGTCCTTAAACGTAAAATGTTGTACATGGCTAAAGGAGGCTGTCTTTGCCCTTGAAGTTGAACCAAAGGGTGTGGATCATGACGCAGTCCTTGCCTTATACGCCTCGCAAGGGAAGATTATTGCTGCGATCGCCATTTTGCTACTGGCACCAACTTTAAACATTCCACGGTGGGTTCAACTAACTTACAGATACGTTGTTAACACTACTGGAGCTGCTTAAACCGGCTTAAACTAAGGCCCTGCGATGTGATATGGTCCGTCAAATAATGTTCATGGATGAATGCTCCTAGTAACACTGGTTCGCATCCGCCGATCCGCAGGGCAGTTATTGGAATGGAAACTGACCAAAACTGCCTCAATACATTTCTGAGGACAGACCACACAACCGAATGTTCCGAAGCAGAACTTACTCGGTATTTAGATTAGTTATACCAAAAGCTGTTAGCACAGATTGTATCAAACCATGATAACAGTAACCTGGGCACACGGCAAGGGGAACATGGACCGAATAAACAAGTACATTCAGTAGAACAACATTTTCGGAAAAACGACAACACCGTCCCAGTTGATGGAAAAAAGATGCAGCACATTTTGAAAAAACACCAAGCATTGAGCCAGAACGCTGCCAAGATCATCAATGCGTCATTAGCAACCCAATACCTACCTGAGCGAAAACCGATGGCGCTTTGAAGCACCTATTGAAATACATATCGAACGGCAAAATTAATACTGCCCTAGCACAGACGGCGACAACCCATTTTAGCCTGTTGCAAAAACCCGTTTTCTATGCGTGCTATCATAAACGAGTTTAGTCGAAAGATATTAAAGTAAAGGGGTTTTAAGACTGCACTTTTCTTAGTATTTCACAGTATTCGCGTTTTGGTTTAATTTAAAACACGGGGGTATTTACCCGTAAAATACTGGTATTTACCAGTGGTAATTGACCGCCGTGATATTTACGGTCACTCTGATAATGGTGTTTTGCTTCAAAACTCAAGAAGTTTTCGACAATATTTTTTCACTTGAAGTCTTTTTAATCGATTGACAAGTTATTCAGCATAACACGCACCATAATTACTAAGCGCATTTCTTGGGAAAAAACTGTTACTTGATTTGACCAAAAAAAAAAAATGTGAATTGAATAAATGGGCTATTCCGTCGTAATAGCCACCATTAACTTTTGCCTTTTTTGAAATTCATTTGAGAAATATTTTGAAGTATTGCTTTGATTTATAGCTAGCTATCTTGAATTAATGTTATAAGTGAATTGTGGACCAAGTATGTTCTCAACATTACTGACGCTTTTGTTCACTCTTTTCTTATACATAACCTGTCAAATGGTAGAATGCCCTTAAATTTCGCGTATTCGATGTACAGCAAAGGGTTTTCAAAAGCATTGCTTGGTTATAGTTTTGTTTAAAAAAAAAAAAAAAAAAAAAAAACATACATGTACACATCCAGGGTCAAAACCAATATAAAGACGCATGATGATATAAAAAAACATAGCAAGGAAATAAATACAGAAGGTTATAGAAAAAAATAGAGGAGGATGGGAGGGAGGGTTGATATGGAAGGCAAAAAAAGTAGATTGAAGAAGAGGAAGAAAGTACTATGAACACGCGCGGGCCGATACGGGAATGTGATGTAAAAATACACAAAACACACACGCACACGCCACCCACAACACACATACACACGCGCTCTCTAACACACCACACACACACACAAACACCACCACAACACACCACACCCCGGTGACACGGGACAACCGCAGTTTGGTCCGTTCCGGTCACCCCGTTCCCCCCCTACCATGGGGCGCAGGTACTCCCCCAGCACCGACACAAGAGAGAGAGAACACAGCTCGCGAACACCACACACAGAGCACACAAAGAAAGCACACACACAGCACACACAAAAAACAACACACGACACGAAACACAAAAACAGGCAAGCAAAGACAACACACCAAACACGCAACTCACAGACTACACGCACTCACAAACACGCACTCACAGACACACGCACTCACAGACACACATAATCACAAACACTCACCGTGCTAACACATCTGAAAACTAAAAGACAAACAACACATTAACAGGATAATCAGCAAGAATAAAACAGCCCAGCCTTGTTCCATTAATTTAACTGTCTCGGTTTTTCAGCGTAGTTCTTTCTCAACAGAACAGTTTAATTTCAGTTAACTGATTATAAAGATAAACATTAGGATCAAAAAACCTGTTACAGCCTTGCAACAGTATAAATAATATTAACATGAGGATAACAAAATTATAAAAATATCTACCCTCGGGTCTAACATACCGAAAATACTAGTAACATCATCCTTTTTAATATCTACCTTATTGCACACGATAATAGATTGCAGTTTTGACCAAAAGGATCTTGAAATATTGCAATCCCAAAAAAAGATGGATAATTGACTCAATATCATGATTGCACAGTGAACAAAGGTTGGAGTTGGTTAACTTGATATCAAATAAAAACTTATTAACAGGGAGATAGCGATGTAATATTTGAAACTGAAAATATCTTAATTTAGTTGATAAGGTAGATTTAAAAGGAATGAGATAAGTATCTCTCCAATAAAAATTAAAATAATTTAAAAGTGCAGCCCATTTATTTTCAGCAATCAGCTTTACAAAGATTTTCTTTACACAATGGCTTTGAATATACTTGCACACCTTATTGGTATTACAGACTTCATTGACCAAGTCGATTTGACCACATCCATATGTATGTTTATTGCCCATTATATTTTTATTTTTCCAAGAATTGGGAATATATAGAATAAATTAGTGAAATGTAGTCCATAAAGTTACATTTCTCTAGAGAGTACTTAGCAATAAATTCATTGAATGTGAAAAACTTGCCATCATCCCTAATTAAATCTTTCAAAGTATTAAACACCCTTGCTACACCAGCTTTCTCTATACAAAGTAGAATTATCAATTTTAATGAAGGAATTATTCCACAATATTTGGTTATATCAAAAGCAACATGGCACCAGGCACGGGCAATATTCTTAATAAACTGGTTATTAATATCATCAATTTTTTTCTCTGATGGGTGGATGTTGCAGTTCCAAAACAAATTCTCGCCAAAAGGTTTCAAATTGTGATGAAAAAATATTTTCCATTTACCCTTATTGTTGTGGTCCAGCAGACATTTAACCCAAGCTATCTTCAGGCCCTTAATAATGGAAGGGATGTGGCACATACGGAGACCGCCATCGTCATAATTCCCAATAATAGTATTTCTCTTTATCCGGCCTACCCACCCAAATGAACTTGTAAACTACTGATTCCAGGTCATTCAATTTTTTTAGATGGGTCAGGCAGGACGGACAAAAGAAAGATCAATTGAGAAAGACCCAGGATTTAATAATTGTGACCTTCCAAGAGGGTGTCAAATTCTACTGACCAACAATTTAAGAATATCTTTAATTTCTGAAAACTTAGGGGTAAAATTCAACTTAATATTGTATGATAGGGCGGACGGAATTACTAATGCCAAGGTAACTGGACAGGTACCATTAGAAAAAAAAACATATTAACGGAACAGAAAGTGCCAGAGGGACAAGCTCAGACTGATTCAGTTCATTTTAAGACCAGAAAAGGTCTGAAATTTCTTGAGAACTTCAACAGCATAAGCATAAAGCAAGAGGGATGTTGTATTTTTCCCCTTAATTAGCATTTAATTCCTCATTAGCAATACTTTAAAATTCCCCACAAAAATATAAAAAGGGCTCTAAGGGGACACCATTGACGAACGCCAACAAAAAAAAGGTTAAAAAAAGGCGAAGCATTACCTTATAATAACACAAGATGAGATATCGTGTGAGAAAACTGACCCAGTTAATGATACTTTACCAAAATTAAAGTATTTAAGGGCCCTGACAATAAAAGGCCCTATTCAATACTCTTGTCAAAGCTTTTCGAAATCAATTTTTTCATAACCATAAGACCTGACATATTCTTTGAATCAAGATAATCAATAACATCCAAAGCAAGACCAATATTTTCACCAATAAAGCGACCTTTAATGAAACCAGTCTGGTCCTCATTAATAATATCATAAATAACCCTTTTTAAACGTAAAGCAATACATTTTGCAACAATCTTGTAATCAGTGTTGAGAAGTGAAATTGGCCGCCAATTTTTAAGAGAAGTAAGATCCTTATTTTTTTGGTATCAAATCAATGATACATCTTCGTTGATCAGCGGACAATTTACCGTTCGAAAAAGAAAAATTGAAAGAATCAATAATAACTTGCCCAATGTCTTTAAAGAAAAACTTATACCACTCGACAAGAAAGCCATCGGTACCTGGTGTTTTGTTGATGGGCATTGACTTAAGAGCAGTTAAACATTCATGCAAAGAAATCAATCTGTCACACTGTCACTCTGGCTATCACTGAGTTTTGAGCAAATAGTGCCTGATGGCAAAAATAATCAATATTGCAATCAGGAAATTGTTCTTCTCTATTAAATTTCCACTTTCAACGGTAACTAATATCATTACGACTAGGCTCTTGATTTTAATTTGTTTACTATCTCATAGATGTTGCTTTATTTTCTATTTTAATAACGCTCTATTAGCGAGTGGCACGTTTAATTTTGACGGTTTTGTTTTGATATTATTTATAAATTTCTATAGGTGATATTTGTGAGCCATATTGGTCCCTCAACATAAATGAGGCTTTTGGTCGTTCTTGTCTTATACAATACCGTACATATTCGATGAATGAGCGACGCTAGAATTTTCAAAACTATTTAAAGTCATACCTAAGATGTATCATCAAAGTGTTTGCAAATCACTGTTTGACCTTAATTTTTCCTCTGCATTAATTTGCACTTTAAAAGGGTCTATGTCAGTATAGCTAGGGCTCTCGATTTTAATTTCTTTGGCTTATTGTGTTTTGATTAACGCTTTATTAGCGAGTGACACGTTTAACACATAAGTGAGTGTTTTTAAGATACCCTTCAAAAGTGTTGACTGTTCTCTCTCTCTCATGAAACACCGACATGATTGGACGTATTTGAGTGCATTTTAATGCTAAATATAATTGGTGTCATGACTGTTCATAATTCATACATTTTATGATCAGGTACACCTTGACGACTTCCGCGCGCAGATAATTAGAGGCGCATAATAAGATACCCCTATTATAATTGGTTAAATGTCACCATTTATGGTAAAGGTGCGTTGAGGTAAGTACGTTTTTCTTCACTGAGAATATTAATTAGTCAAAAATGTGTCTTATTTGACTAATTAAAAATAAGTCATGCAAATCACTTGTTTTATCATTCAAAAAGTACTTCAATGCTGGAAACAAGTTTGCTATGCTGGAAGATATCCTTCCCATATTTTAAAGTAGTTTTCATGATTACAAAATATTTCATTATCTCTAAATTTACACTTTAAAATGACAAATTAATGACTGACGAATTTTAATTTGTCATTTGGCAAATTAAAATTGACTAATTAAAGACGACTTTAGAGTCGTCATATGACTAGAATTAGTCAAGCACAAACATGACGAATTTAAGTACACATTGGCCATTTGCTAATTAGCCATTTGACGAATTTTGTAATTAAAAAGTCAATTTTCAAGTTGTAGAAATATTTGCAATTATGAAATTAAATCCGAAAATCTTTAAAAAGAAAAGCATTCTTTTTAATTCAAACCACTTTTTAGTACTATTTTGTGGATTATAACAAAAAAATAATATGCATGACTAACATTTAATTAGTCTAATAAGACACTTTTTTGACTAATTAGTGTTTCATACTTCCATCTATTTTGTGATCAATATATGTTTTGTATTTTGTTGTTTTATTTTTCACGTGAAGGCATTATTGATATGGTTTCGTCCATCTTCCAGAGTTTTCCAAGTCTTTTGCATGTTATTCGTAGCATACTGAAATATGCATGTACTTTAAAACACTTATTGTCCAATTTGCACACTATTAGGACCTTTTGGTAGAGCTTATGCGTTCCAAGGGAGTCTGAGTTATACCTGTGATCGTCAATTTCCGGAAATTCCTCGACTACCGATGTATTTAGGTAATTGTTCCTGGACAATGTATATACTATAAAAGGCTTTGCTTATGAACAAAACCTTTTCGGTTAAATCATTCGTTTTAGCGAACTAAATTACTCGACCAAAGTGCTAACCTTTAACCCCACCTAACCCTAACCCCGTAGGTGTGAGTACGGTTGATAATGTTTTTGGATGGGATGTGTGGTGGAGACATGGTTGCGAATGGTGAATTAGGCATACCATTTACGGAACGGACGTTTTTCCCCGGCTTGCCTTAAAACCCCCTTTTTGCGTGCCAAAATTATTAATGTATTTGTCAATTGACATCTTTCGCGCCATTTTCATCAAAAAAAAAAAAAAAAAATAAAACATCCACCGGGGGTAGGGTATAGGATACAGGGTGATCCCAAGGGATGGATAGGGGGGTGGAACCACCCCCACTTTCGGGAGGAGAAGTACCAACATGCCTAGCAACACAGAAACATCACAGGCAAACTTGATTTTGATACCAATAGATAGCTTATGGTCCTCTTCTTCCATTGAGTACCAACATGCATGCCTAGGCATTTACGTTCACAATGACGTCATAAAGTTCGCATGCTAGCAAAATGCGTTCAATTTCCATAGCCACACAGAGGGAAATTCAATTTGTTGACCAAAAATGTTAGGATAGGAATATCCGATTTTCATGTGCTTGGCTCTACATTGATGGGAAATGACTACGTTTATATAATGAGAGCATTTAAGTGCTTATAACTAAATTGGGTTTGAGTCGCTAATAAAATTGGGAAGAAAAAATATCAATTTAATTTTTTTCCACCATAATTCGTATTTTCATACTTTCCTCCAACATAGAAATTAATAGGACGTTCCATAATCTGGGATGTTGCCGTACTTATTTTGATACCAATGAAGAAAGGAAGAAAGCTCTAAGCTACCTGTAGTACCAAAGTTACAGGAAATCGGAATGTTCAGTAACGAAATCACAGGTGGGGGTTGTAACCACCCCTTTTCGGGAGTTGGTTACAAAAAATGGCTCAGGTAGACGAGGTGGGGTTTTAAATACGAAAGACAATATTCTTGTAAATGGGTGATCTATAGAAAGATGTTGACATCATATCTAAATAGCAGCCTGAATTTTATATAAAAGTAGATTTAAAAGAAACAATGATCTGGGAAAATCCTTGCTAATGCCTGTGAGCGAGAGAGTGAGCAAATAACAGTTTTGGATTCCAGGTTGACGCACACAAACAGAACCTTGACGTTGTAGAATTCGAAGTTAGTTTCCGGTTTTGTATAGAAGTAATATAGTCCGGCGTAATATAGTTTGGCTACAACGTTAAAGAATAGAGCACTCAATCATTACTCTTCACGCACATTAGTTTCACGCTTTATTCCGTATGCGCTATGGGCCCCGGAATGTGGCTCCCGCCGGACAATATATGCTTTCACACCGGTTCCCAGATATATCGCTAACAGCTAGACACACGTCAAGATAAAGTGTTAGACGGTCTGTCAGCGGGTTAGAAAATGAGTTTGGACGGCATGTCGATTACAAAAATCCATGAACGATTCCATCTTGCGTACAGAGTCCATGCGTTCTCATTTTTTTACAATTAAGCCATTTTCAGTCCCAAATGGTCAAATTAACCTATAATTAGTAAATCAGAAATGATGTATGCATGTATGTATGTATGTATGTATGTATGATGTGTATGTATGTATGTATGATTGTATTCGTATGTATGTATGGAGTATGTATGTATGTATGTATGTGTGATGCGACGTTATAGTATCAAAATGGGAAAAGTCAATTGACCTAAATCTGTCTGGGTGGAATTTAATGAGCATGTATGCGCGAGAATCTTCTCTTAGAAATTCATACTATAGTAGATTCAAACATCGTGTCACCTCTAGTACTTTTCCGAAGGTATGGACATAAATGAGGGGCATGTGCAGTGGGAGGAATTTAAATTCCACGATAAACATTGAAATATGTTAGTCGCTAGCAGCGAACGCAAAATCATTATATATCGTAAGTCAACTTAAGCAATTCAAAGCTACATTAACTCTCAAACATTCGACTAATCGCATTTACTTCAGTGGTATCAATGTAACAGGTGAGTTGAATGTGACTGACTTTTGAGTGCCAGGGAGAGTTTTGGATATAAAGGAACCACAAAATCTTTGCACTCGCTGTAAAAATGATATCACATGAAAGGCCAATTATCTTAGTTCATTCATTAACCGGGAATCGGGCCAAATATTTTCTTTACCTGTCCCCTCTTCCAACTAATCGAAGCTGGTTCCAAACAAACTTTTCCTATGGTGACCCGATGGTGAATCTACTATAGGGAGTGATGAAAGAGTCTCCGGCCGAGAAGTGACCTTCGGTGGTCAATGCTTTTACAATGAGTTGCCAAGTGGTAAAATTGTGATAATGGCGTTGCGTAATGCAATGAGGGTCGAGCTTTCTCCTTCTCTAACCTTCTATGATCAGTCACATCAATAGGAAGTAGTTACATTAATAGACCGTAGTAATAGGTTAGGAACACAAGGGCGGATTTTTCAGAATACATGCGAAATGCGTGTGCAACAAAGTATTTGTCAAACCTGGCTCTAGATGATGACCTTATTTATGTTTTTAAATCACGCATTCCTTTATTAAATCAATACTCTTCTTGGCATTTTCGTGGGCTTAATCAAGACCAACGTAGTGCATTTACTAATTTCGCAGAAAACATTTTTGTGTTCATTGGTTCTATAGGTGTGTGTCCATGATTAAGCTACTTTCTAGGAAATGTATTTGTATGATGTAAATGAAATATACTCTACTGACAACGTAATTAAAATATTTATTTACAAAATAAGTCTGAACGTAAGTGAAACAGTATTTTCTTGTTAATAGCCAGACCAACGTAAATGCCACTTACGTTGTCTTGCACTAAAAAAATGTTTAGTGGCCAGACATTAGTGCCACTTACGTTGGTCTTGACATGAAAAACACTAGTCAAAAATTTTTAACATATACAGAGAAGACCCAACTATCAGTACTGCACTGATACACTTTGGTCTTGCACTAGTAGGTGTGCAGCT
This sequence comes from Ophioderma brevispina, assembly GCA_023653785.1. Taxonomy (NCBI): domain Eukaryota; kingdom Metazoa; phylum Echinodermata; class Ophiuroidea; order Amphilepidida; family Ophiodermatidae; genus Ophioderma; species Ophioderma brevispina. The sequence goes on from JAMKCH010023026.1 coordinate 19,702, forward strand.
CATGTTATATACACAGATGAATGACAAGACACACTAATTAACCACGCGGACTTGCGTGGTGCTTGCACTGAAAAGGTGCAAAAATATTGAAGCAAGACCAACGTAAGTGCCACTTACGTTGGTCTGCATTAAGCGGAAAAAGCGCAATTACACATACGTTATATTCTTTTCTAATTAATACTCTTTTAATCACTTCCTATCTTCACACATAGTTTTTAATTATTACGTGTCATACCTCTTCAAATTGCACCAAACATTCAATTTCGACAAAAATTTGTCCCTCATGCTTTTATTGTTGAAATCGCTTGTTAACCAAGCATTAATGAACTAATCAACTTAGATACCCATACTCGTGGTAAAACATGTAATTAATTGTGGGGAGTCTTGGCAATATGCACAAGCGTGTTACTTTTGGCTTAAATTAAAATTGGTTTCTCTAACAGGTTGCAGTAAGCGATTGCTAAATACCTTAGCATCAGTGCAGTCCCATATGCTCACCATAATAAACACATTTATAAAGCGCTATCAAAAGGGCAAAGCGCTCACAAAGCCATACTTATAACAAGCTCACTTAACTACAAACAACTTATATCTTACAGGTCATATCAGCATAATTTACAGGTCCCATAAAAGTACAGCAAAGATGAAACACACATAATAATAATAGACAACATTGAAAATGTACAAGTCCATGAGGCAGGAGTTTCGTGGAGAACAATGTTAAGATGGGAATTAAATGAGTCTCAGGCTTTTTGAACGCTGTAATTGAGTGTGCACTGGCGGATGTTTAGTGGAAGTGAATTCCATATACGAGGAGCAGCTGCACTGAAGCTCTTGTCTCCACATGTCTTCTGATTTGTACGAGGCGTGTCAAGACGAAATCCACGCTCCCAGATCTATGCTTTTAAAACCCAGGAATATGAGATTGAGGAGATCACACAGGTACGGCGGTAGAAGTCCGTGGAAACTGTTGTATGTGAGAAGCATGAGTTTAAAAGCAATGGCGTGATTTAACAGGCAAGCCAGCAGTGAAAGTTTTGAGAAGTGGGGATGATGGGTGCCTTATATTTCTACCTTCAATCCAAAAATGCACCTCTGTTAGCAGCCTCTATTTGGAGGGTTTTTAAGTTTCTTAGTGTCTTTCACGGAAATACTGTACAGTGCTGAGTGGCGTAATCGATACAGATATAAAATCAAAGAACGGACAGGTGGTGACAACTTTCAACCGTGATGAAGAGACGAAATTCTGGTATTGGGCGAAGATGAAATTGGCGGATTTGATGATGGCCTTCACATTTCGCGACATGGACCCATACCTCTGTCGAATATCACGCCACAGATTTCTGATTGTTGCAGCTGTGAAATGATAGTGTTCCCATTTTGTTGTTAAGTTCTTACAAATTTTGGAGTTTTAAACACAGAAGAAGCAATAAAAAACTCAGTTTTTTCATCATTTCGTTTTCAGTTATTCATCTTCATCATTCACTGGATTTCAGCACACATTTTGACAACAGCTAATGGCATTTTGGTCAGCATCCCTCTCCCTTGGATCGAACTGTGAATACAACTGGTAGGTCATCCGCATACATATGATGGTGAATATTATTTGCGGATGATAGCATCAATGCAGCAAGTGTAACAAAATAAGAAAGGGGGCCACCAACAGATCCCTGAGCCATTCCATAAAAGAGAGGTTGACTCGAGAGACGAATTTCCAAATGAAACGCGGTATGAGGTCGGTCGCTAAGGTAAGAAGAAATCCAAGCAAGAGCTTTACCTTGAATTCCATAGGTGTGACGAAGCCGATTTAACAATATACGGTGGTCGACGGTGTCAAATGCGTCGGATAGATCTAAAAGTAGGACAGCAACACATTTTCTTTTCAAGACATTCATGATATCAGGTTTTTTCACACGCAGAGGGCCGTCTCTGTGCTATGAAGTTCTCTATACTCAGACTGGAGTGGTTGCATAAGGTCATTGCGATTTAAATGGCTCTCTATTTGATTGCAAACAATTTTCGCCATAATTTTGGAGATGTAATTGACAGTAAGCCGCTGGCCGGTACGTTCTATTAAAACCCGTCCTTGTCGAAAGGTGGCTTCTTAAGAATTGGCTCACGACAGCTCACGGAGCTTCGCTGGCACAGTGCCGCATCTAAATGAATGATTGAGTAAAGCGGTTAATGGTTTTACGATATATCCACATTGTCCTTGAACAAGCCATTGGTAAACGTATCAAGTTTGGCAAGAATTTAGATGGCATTGACTTTATAACTTTACAAATTCCTCAACAGTAACCTCATTGAACTCCGACAAGACCTCATGTATATGACCTTTACAGTATTCCATTGTGGATGTAACATTGACACATTTCTGTCTCAGAGTACAGATCAAGATCATTTCTTATCATGGCAACTTTCTGGTTAAAAAACTGAGCAAATTCATTACATAACGTGTCCATATCATCACACTCAGGGAGGTGCTTAACTGTCTTGTTCAACAGTTTGTCCAAGGTTTTAAACATATTTTTACAGTCAGAATTATTGAGTTTATCTTGAAAGTACTGTTCCTTAGCAGTTTGAATTAGTTTACTTCAATATAATTGATATGGTCACATAGGGTGATAGAAATGTCAAAAAGGTCAACAACACAGCACTGGCGAACAAAATCTGCTCGCACCACTGATGAGGCACAAACTCCGTGAAATAACACGAGACGACGGCCTCGGAAAAAGCGCATTGCACATACGTTTATCTTCTTTTTCTAATTAATACTCTTTTAATCACTTACATATCTTCACACATAGTTTAAATTATGCGCGAATACCTCTTCAAAATTCACCAAAAATTCAATTTCGACAAAAATGTCACATGCTTTTATTGTTGAAATCGCTTGTTACCAAGCATTGAATGAACTAATCAACTTAGATACACCATACTCGTGTAAAACAATTGTAATTATTGTGGGGAGTCTTGGCAATATTCACAAGCGTGTTACTTTTGGCTTAAATAAACTTGGTTTCTCTAACAGGTGCAGTAAAGCGATTGCTAAATACCTTAGCATCAGTGCAGCCATATGCTCAAACATAGGGTGATAGAAATGTCAAAAAGGTCAACAACACAGCACTGGCGAACAAAATCTGCTCGCACCACTGATAAGGCACAAACTCCGTGAAATAACACGAGAGGACGGCCTCGGTGAGTATAGTACTTGATTGACAGTGCACAGAATTCGGCTCTCGCTACGTTATTGATCACAGCAGCCGACAACATCCCGCTGAGCTATTGTATGAGTGTCATTGTTCAAATAAGAGTCTCTTCAACAGACTTTAGTAGGCGTCTGTGGAAATTTGATGTTCGGGTTTAATTATAAGGTTTTAAAACAAAAATATGTGACCGGTTAGAAGTTTTTCTGTTGAACGGTTTCGGGTGTATAAAAAGAACCATTTTAGACAAAATAATTCCTACACGGTCATCGATTTTTCTTTGGAAATGCGAAGTAAATGTCCGTGTTTTGAAATGGCAGCAGTGCGTGACCTGATGTTGGTGTAATCCATGCTCAGCGGGACTTTGCTGGCTGCTGTGGTTATTGATACTACAAACGAAACACAAGTGCTCTCTTCGGAAACATTTACCAAAAACATGGCCATAACCCCCTTCTTAAAACTGCATAAATCAAATGATAAGATTTCAAACTTGCGATTTATGTCAAAAGTTCCTACTTATGGCTAGAATTTTCACAAAACAAGGTGAGGTTTCAGTTCACAAAACTCGTGTACAAAATACCATAGACGAGTATTTTCTTCCGGGTTTTCTTTTCAGTTCACAAACTCGTGTACAAAATACCATAGACGAGTATTTTCTTCCGGGTTTCCTTCTCCGTAAGGGGTGTGGCTTAGCGTAGTTATTATCTGGTAAAATATACAATCACCGACGCAAAAACACGGAATGCGTTAAAACGAGTTTGTTCGCCTGTGCAACAATTGCCTTCTTTCTTTCGTGCGGGGACGGTTGCCCCAGGGATGATCCGCTAAGTGTATCATGTGCTGAAGGCAATTTTGACACCCACACGCATTTCGTTCGTAATGCTATAGGGGTTACCCAATTTCCCTGAAGTGTTTTTGCTCAAAAGATGAAAACATGCTCAATTTTTTGCATCGAAGATACTATAATTTTGAATGGCGATACGTTCATGTAGCGTTATGGTGGCCCTAGCTTTGTTAAAAGTGTTGCGGTGAAATGATATTGCCATTTAGTTGAAGAGATGGTATGCCGTCACTGCTGCAGTTTTTAAGGACTTCCTTTCATATGGAAGCCCGTTAGATTGTACAAGTTGGCCTGTAGCAGATAGTGCAATCGTATTTCTGAACGCGTACTGAAACGTATCCCTGATTGGCTGTTTTCAGATGTATTTCAGTAGTAATAGAGTCAGTTCCGCCTGCGTTTCTTATGTACACATCGCGTGTATTCTGATATGTAAGGCCGCTATCTAATGTAGTTGCATCCAAATGCACTGGTCATTCGTATTGTATACTACTGATGGGAATTTTGTATTGAATTGAAATGAAGGCTGAGTAAAATATTACGTTTACAATGTAGGTGTATCTTTAAAATTGAAGGTTGTTTGTCGTTATGGGAAAGCGGATGTATGGCCACATTATTTGTAAAATAATTTTTGGAAAGCACATTGTCGTTGTTTTGAACACTGAAGAACCCTGAGGACATGGTGACGGGATAATAATGATGTTGGGGGCGAAACTGTATTTAGTAATGATATTTGCATTAATGGAAGTCTGATGACCGAATTGCCTAGCAAGGCAAGATTTTTTGTATTGAAAAAGCATAATGTGCCCTAACTAGTGCACTGGGAAGTTACGCTTGTTAAGTATTACTATTATTATTACTGAAAAGGTGGTTATTGCTTTAGAAATAATGCTACAAAATTTTTCGTTAAGAATTAATTACTTACTGAATATGAAGAATTTGAGTGAAGTGGTTCATGCAAGATGCCGGCCTACTTTTGTGTAATAATATGCTAGGATATTAATAACAACTATTTCGCAAGAAAACGTTAACGTGATATTTAGTGTATAAGGAAATAATGTTAAAATTCATTTGCACAAAAAATCAATGTATTACAGCAGTTATAAATTTGAAAGTATGAAATCGTGTTTGGAAATATTTGGTACGCGCATTAACAAAAAATATCGCATGAGTAAATTGTTGGTTACGCGACGCTGTAGAAAGTAGACGCCATTGTCAAAACTTGTTTTCTTAAGTTTGAAGGTTTGAAAATATTTAGGATCTACTTAATTGAAAAACTAACCACAATGTTCAGGTAGCTGAACAACCATAACCCGTATAACAAAATATTTGTAGACTATAGAAATCCTTGTAACAATTGTAGTTGACTGAAATCCTTGTTCCTGACTCTTTTAGTAATCTAGCTCGCTCTGTATTAATTAAACAACATGCAATATGACAACTTCCGTGAGACATTTTGTGAATGAATGACAACAGGGGGCAGGCATTTTTCTTGGAAAGAGGGGAATTTTGGCCTCGAAAGTACAGTGTAAAGTGAAATAGGAGTAAATGCATTTTTGAAATAGAAGACCTTCTATAAAGCCTATACAAGACCGAGCTTCTGTGGTTGGTTAAGCAATCAGGATGTTGACAGTTTCAATTTGCCAAAATGAAAACACTGAGTATTTCAACACCGTTTTGTAACCCTCACAGTACCGTTAATTTTGATTAAATTGAAGGAATAGCAAGTCTAGACCAGTATCAAAACTTCAACCACTCGGTATCAACTTCATGCACATGGTCAGTTTATGTGTGTAACAAGCCTTCAGTTTCATTTTCATATTTATTCAGTCATATCAACATATGCACAATAAATTCACATAAAATACATATAAGATACATACTATATTAAAAAAATAAAATGGTATAAAAGGGAACAATAACAGAAAGCATGTTGATGAGACCAAGGATAGCCCAAAAAAGCCACAAGAGCTTATTTCCATTGGGGTCCTTACAAAAGGACAAACAGAAAACAAAGCAAAACAGATACACCAATAGCATATCAAGGAATGGCGCTCCTTCTCTCGATCTTGTTTTCATGGCAGATGAGATTTGACTTCTTTTTTGAAGTGAGCGTAGCTGTTGATTGATTTAATAGTGCCTGGAAGGGAGTTCCATGCCTTGATTGCAGTGAATTGAAAAGTTTTGCTGCCAAACTGCCCCCGAACCCTAGGAACCACAAAATTAAGGTTGCTATCCCTGGTATTATAGCGATGCCTTTCTGAGACTTTTATAAAAAGATCACTCAGATACTTTGGCGAGATGCTATTAGAATTTTTGAAGAACATGGTTAAGCTTCAACTGCATGACCCTATCTTCAAAATTTAGAAGCCCTAATTTTTTTTATCAAGTTCTTCCTGGCCAACTGTGTTCTTGAATCCAGACCAAGTACAAATCTGACAATCTTATTTTGCATGACCTGTAGTTTATTCTGGAGTTTTTTTTAGAAAGGCCTGAAACCAGGATGAACAACAATAATCAAATAACACTGAATCAAAGCTGAAACTAAAGTTTTGCGATGTTTTTGATCAAGAATTTGGGATTGTCTGTAAAGAAACCCGAGTCTTGCCCCGGCTCTTTTAATTACAATATTTGCAACAGCTTCCCCTGACAGACACTGGTCCAATGTGATCCCCAAGTATTTGACAGATTTTGCAGATTTAATAGGTTCATTATTGCACGTAACATTAAATTCATTTTGCTTCTTTAATTTCCTGTTTGATCCAAAAAGAATAGCCTCAGTCTTACCCAAGTGAAGAGACAACTTGTTGTCAATGAGCCACTGCTGACACGACTCTAACTCCATGCTGAGTTTAGCAGCAATTTCTTTAGGATCTTTGCCATCAACAATCAATGCGCTATCATCTGCATAGAGTAAAAGCTTACAGTCAACGCTGATTGGCATATCGTTGACATAGCAGAGAAATAGAAGTGGCCCCAAGACACTGCCTTGAGGCACACCGCATGTGATTGACATAGGCTTGGAGTTGGTTTTATTCACACAGACAATCTGCTGTCTATCACTTAGGTAAGACCTGAACCAATCTATTGATTCAGTGCCCATAGCACGAAGTTTTATTGCACAGGATATCATGATTGACCGTGTCAAAGGCTTTTTGTAGATCCAACATCACCACACCCGTGTAGTTACCCACCCACCCTGAGAAATCTGTGTACGCACATGATCGGTAAGATGAATGAGGCATGTATCGGTAGAGAAACTACCTCTAAAACCAGATTGGTGAGAATACAGGAGTTGATTTTCAGTTAAGTAATTGTCAAGCTGATTGTACACAGATTTCTCAAGAATTTTAGAAACCACACTGAGTATGTGATAGGCCTATAATTTCCCCACTTCAATCTACTTCCTTTTTTAAAAAGTGGGCTGACACGGTGAAATTGTAGTTTTAAATTGTAGTGAAATTGTAGTTTTAAATTGTAGTGAAATTGTAGTTTTACATTATATTTTCATAGGCGTCATATATTTAGGCAATAGAACAAGTGCAAAAAACCATTGGTAGAAGAGCATTTGAAAGACATACAAATAAGAGGTTACATTAAAAGCAATTTGCTCGTGTATTATCTTTTGGTATTATTACTCTCATTTCCTATAGATCATTTTCAAAACTAAGCCTATGTATAGAGGTAAAATCAGTATCTAGAATTGTATAAAATCGGACTCGCAGTCATTACCACATAATTAAGTCGAATACGAATAGTTGATTTCAATAACTCAAGTTATTTAGTTTGAAAAAGCTTTCGAAAGTTTGCACGTTGTTTTAAACTTAAAGTAAACTTTTGCAAAATAAAGTGCAAACACATTGAGAAAAAAACAGGGCAAGGGTGTCACTATATTAAGACTTTTAATAGCGTGTTATGCTTCTGATATAATTATATCGTCGCGTAAACAACCTTGTTTTGAACCCTCACCTTGATGTTTTTGTTGTCCATATACACGGGGGTATTTCGTGTCTATCAAGTGTCTACAGGAGCACGTCTTTTTACGCACATACTCGGCAAATTGTTCCCGTCAGTTACAAGTATTTTTATCATTTTGTTGTTCGCTGTGCGCGTGCGGAACAATTCAGCCTATCCAGTTTTGGCTTTGTATAGTAAAACTTGGAAGTTGAAATTACATTTTCAAAAAACATCGTTAAATATTGAATTTTTTGGTTGAAAAAGTCATAATTTTATACCAAACAACTTATATTTTCCCAAAAAATGTGGCCACAAATCAAAACAAGTGTATATAATGCTGTGAAAACAGCAATTGCTGGATAATGAGGTTATGTGTCATCCATATTGAAATCGGTTAGAGAATTTCTCTAGTATTGACTTGCTTCTTAAAATGCCCTCCGCCGAGTGGAATAACATTGTATGATGAATTATCAATTCAGATAATAGTTTCCTGACAATTATTAAGCAAAGAGATCCTCAACTATCCAATTTGAGGGGTTGTTAATGAATATCAACTTTGATTTCAAACGGTTTGTTGGAAATATTGATTATGTGTGAAATGCGGTGTTCAACAGGGAAATAGACGTCAACGACATTGGTAACTCATCTTAGGAGCTATGTGAGAGAAGTTCAAAAAAGTGTTTCTCAAAATGTTGTAGAATGCCTCAACATTTCACATCTTCATATTAATGCTAATGGACTACTATGTTCCCCTCTGTTCGTTGGGGACTTATTCTGAAATTAATGTTTTTTTGAGGTGGACATTATCATTCCCGTATTTTTGGCAACTGATGATGAGTTAATGTTATATTATGCGTTAACTTGCCGATGCAATGTATACATTGACCCCAGTGAAAGAAAGCCAGGAATTAACTGAATATGAGACACTTGTTCGTGTACAACTGACCAGGACAAAGAAATGTGTCGATTTTGGGTCGGTTGCTGGTAGACAGCGGTACAGCAATTGCGCTCATATTTCAATTCATACAAAAAACTGAGTCGAAAATGTAGTACTCCGATGTTGGAACTTTGGGTACTTACTTATATGTCAAACATTATTCTAATACATATAATGGTATAGATATAGATATCTTTTTACAGAAGGATGTATTTCTCAAGAACTATCACTAAACCATGATAACACAGATAGGTCAATTATCAATTAGAGTATTACACAAATCCCATTTATGGTGGGTTGATTATAGCAAAACACGTTAACAACATGTCAGCTACAACTGCTGCGCGAACGGCAATGATGTTAGTAGACAAACTTTATCCACACCGGGTGCATTACAATGGGCAGTATACAAATCATATAGCAGTAATATACCTTCTTCTGAGTAGAAGCAGCAGCTAGAAGGTTGTAACGTTAGAGCCAACTCATGTTGATTGGTTGGGGTTGAAATATCTGTATCCGCCGGCGGACGAAAGGTAGGGCACTCATTGAGAATGGATCCGCAGTCTGTGATAGAGTACCAATTGGCAGGGCTGGCGATGGCCCGCAGGCCAGCTATCGGTGCATATGTATGAAGCGGACCGACTCCGTGCGCGAATCCGGTTTTAAGTGACCCATCCTTTGCGTGGAGATTGCTGCCAGGTAAGGTTAGATCTGTATTAGGTGTAATAAGAGTGATCAGGTCTTGGAATGTCTATAGCCAGGGCAGAATTCCATTGTATGTAAGAGTTGAATGGGGGGAACGGGAGGAGTTTAGCAACGTGCGGCAGAAAGGTCGGCGAGAGCGCAGTCCTTGGTCTACCGAGTTGGCGTGATTCTTTGAAAGTGTTATGCAGCAGGTGCTGTTGTCCGGCAGGGCCTATTCACTAGTTTGGTGCGATGCGAGTGGTGCTCCCTCGAGTGTGCAGGTGCAATGCAGACAGCATGGTAGAAATTTCAGATGAGTGGGGCGGAGGCAGCCAGTATGGTTCTCATGGTCTCGGTTGCGTAACCGTGTCAGCTTCTTTGGGTGAGAGCTGTTGACACCATTGATGGGCAGCTATTCAGCAGGCTAGTCAGAGCCCAATGCAGTGGTGCGTAAGGTGAGGGTCGTTGGGCTGGCACCCCATGAGGATCCAGTGAGATGCACAAGTGGTTATTCCTCGAAGATACCCTTGCGCATACGGACTCGAGAAGCTGCAGGTAAGTAAGCTGCGTGTCAAGCTTCACTCCCAAGTAGGTTGGTAGGATGGTAGGCAGCGTCGTCTCCATTGAGGTTGATTTGAAGCTGCGAGGAGACGCTGTGGTGTTGAGGTGGAGAGGCAGTGAGCTGTGGGTCTTGGCTCGCTCAGCTTTCAGTCTCCAGCTTGAGATATGCTGCAAGTAGGGGCTCATCTGTTGTAGTAAGTGTGCTTTGTACTTCTGTCCACAGCTGTCCGAGTGGAGGAGGGCACGATCGTCGGCGTATAGCTATATTGTCTAGATGGTGTTTGACGTGGTATATCGTGATATACAAGTTGAACAGCTAGGAGCAATACAGTCATTGTGCGTTACACCGGTCTCAGACGACAGCAGACGACTACTCTGCCCATCACTGGTCCTTATGAATAAAGAAAAAACTACGGTTGCGAAGCTATTAGGTACATATGGAATTGTACAATCGGTGAAGATCCGGATGGTCCTGAGGAAGTTGAGTGTCAGGCTGGTGCACACGGTGGTCTATTGTGCGTAGGTCCACAAATTGAACCGCCTGCCGTACGGCGCTTTCAAAGCTTTCCTCAATCATTGTGAGTTTTACAATTTGATGGACCAGTACTCGACCACGGCGAAATCCGTTGTTACAACTTTAAAAGTATCAGAAATACATTTATTGTGCAAGAAACATTATTATAAGATACGGAATGTTTATTTTTTATCGCATGTATTGCTGTTATAGGGATATTTTAAAATTATAAGATTTGGCTTCATTTTGAATTTGGATGAATGAGTGCTCAATGTTACACGTGCCATGCATTTGTTCATTGGGTCCTATCGTATATCTAGTAATTAACTCCATAGTTTGATAATATAGGGTTGAATAGATAATAATCCTTTAGGCGACGCATCTTCTTGATTTTCGCAAAATGCTCAAGGATACCCAGGTGACAACCCCCGGCAGATTCTGATTCTACATACCCTTATCTATCATTTTCAGCAAAAAATTGTGTCCATACTCAATTTTACGGTCAGGGCATAAGTTGGACCATGGCTACCTGACTACAGGTAATGCTATGACTGTTAAAGTCGCCGGCATAAATGCAAGGTGCACCATAAGTTGGTAGAGAGCCCTGCTTAAGCCGAGGTTGGTTGGCTTGTTAGACATTGGTTACATGACCACCTGCAATTTTGGTAGTTGCCCATTCCAGGGTGGAGTCTACAGGTGATGTTGCAATGTGTTTCCATTGGGCTGAGTTACTAGCAAAAGTGGCAATCCCGTGGGTAGCGCTTTTGGTGTGTGCAGCTAGGGTGTAGCCGCAGATGTTCAGAATGGAACTGTCGGTAGCGTGTGTCTCTTGGAGGAGAATCGCAGTGGCTTTATGCGTATGTGTGAGGTGTTCGATGATGTTTATCTTTGCCCTAGTGAGACCTTCCACATTTAGTTGGAGCACAGAGATGCCATCTGACTTGACATCTGGTGATGCCTGCCCTAATAAGGGCACGTGTGCCAGACTGGCATCAGATAGTGTCCTCTGACAGGGCATGATTAAAATACAGTGAGATAAAGAAGACAACAGTGAATTAAAAAGACAACAGATGTTAGCGTAGCCTCAGGTGATTATTATTCGCCTGAAAATATCAGTTACCGGGGTTCACCACGAGGAGGTTGATAATCTTGAACCCCAAGGTTGCGACAACTATATATACTGTTGTCGATTGTTATGCTCGTAATAGTTCTGGACAGCCATCCTCCAATGGGACAGCAGGGGCTTTTTTTGTTCCATTCGATTTCTGCTTTAATTAAGTACTTAGTTTCTACATATTGTGGGCATGTATATAATTTAACACCTGTATTTATTAGTTCTGATAAACCAGACAACAATGAAAAATTCATTTCGAAAAAATCTGAAGAGATATCTTAAGAGTGTTGATCTTAATTACCAAAAAGTACATGTAATAACCATACATGCAAAATGCAATTCTAGGCCTATGTGTGCAGAATTATCTTATATTGCCAGTGCAGATGAAAATGCCAGCTCTATACTTGTACAACCTGTTGCTATTTCATCTCTATCATCAAAGTTATGAACATTTTATACGTCGTACTATTACAACATATTGTCAAATTTGTCACGTTTTCTTTTTTGAAGAACAAGTACGCAATTTTCTTGAATATAATCACAAAAATAATGCATATATAAATGTCTGTAACAAATGTTTCAACTCGTTATCCCAAGGCAAAATGCCACATACTGCAATAACAAAAAATATGGATGCTGGAATTGTTCCACGGTGGTTGAAAGACTTGCATACAATTGAAAGACGTTTAATTAGTCAAATTCAGAGCTATATGACTAATGTTATCTTACCAAGAGGTCAATATGCTGAAAAATATTTAGTGATACACTTTTCTTTAGATTTTGAATTCGCTGTTGCTGCTAGGTTGGCATGTCCTACCCCCGTCAAACACTAGCTCAACGATGCTTGTCTTTTTTAAAGACTATTCTTGTTTATACATTATGTTTGGTTTGTTTCAGCTGTGCTGTCTATATTAGGAAATATAGCCGTTTGCTTGATGTACGTTCCCAAACGAAATATTCTGGCTCCGGTCGACTACCTGACGCTCAACCTGGCTTTGTCCGACTTTCTTATGGCGACTGTTTGCTGGCCTATGGCCATAATATCAGCATTTATGAAAAGAGTAAGTTTGAAAAATTGACTTTGTTAGAGAGTCGCAAAAGTATTATAGCCACAATCAATCATTTATCAATTTGATATGTCCGATTTGTTTTTAAAGGAGTGTAGCATCACGTATACAAATCGTTCTGTGTGAAAACAGACAATAAACTTACAATGTATGTTTAAATTTTACTACCTATGACTTAAATGTCGTGTGCGTATGTATAATCTGGTACGTCAACCAAATCTGCCATCCTCCATGTGGATCGGCGGAACGAGGCACCCTATCAATCGTATCCTGGGTTTGCGTCCCGAAAGGAGGCTACTCCTCCAATATAGTCTAGGCGAGGGGTGCAAAATTACGCACTGTGAACTATGCTCAGAAACAGAAAATGATAAAAGCATAAGGACTTGGCACAATTATTCTTCACCCCATACAATCATTTTCAAGGGGTAGAGCCAAAAAATACCCCCACTTCCTTGCAACGGTTGCTAGAGTAACAACTTTTCCCTAGCAACAGGCACTTTCAGAGTTCACCTAGCTGCCGGTACCCACCAATCCTCTGTTACTACTCCCAGAAATAAACCACAATCAGCTTTGTAACTTCTCTAGATGACTCCAACACAATCGATGTTCCCCCCAAAATCCATGGAATTTATGGAATTAATATTCCTGATTAAAAGTAATAATATGTGGCCATTTCGTGTCCTTACCTATGTTTTAAAATCAAGATGGCGTCCAAAATGGCCCCCCTCTAAATATGGTTTTTAGTCTTGAATTTATCATCGTGTCCCAACTCAGTGGTTTTTTTAAAAATATGATCCAGCTAGAGATGGGGTACAACGCTGCTTCACTGAATTCCACAAGGTATTGTTGGGTGCATCGTTGCTCCAAACAGTGGGCAGACCAAGTGCGACCAAGAGATGTTTCATGTCTGGTGCTGTTCCACAACCACATGTCTGAGGCTTGAACACACCAAGAGCAAAAAAAAAGGCTATCAAACAACTGCCACTCCCTTGTTAAGCACAAAGTAGCCGGTGTAGAAGTACTTATAGTCGGAGTATCGTAGTCCGGAACAATGGTGAACACATAGGGCAATCGATTCAGTTGACTCTTCACACAACCATTAGTTTCACGCTTTATCCGTTATCCGTTATGGAGCCCCGGGACTATGGCCTTCCTGCCGCCGGACTATACCTGCTTCACACGGTAGTGGCGTTTCACGGTCTTTCGTGATCCTATGATTTTTGGAATACTTGATGCATCTTTTGACCCAAAGCTGGTAAACCCCAACTATGGCATGAAACCGATCCACGGGTTCATTCTCTCCACCGCACGATTCCATTTGGAAAGCGCCGTCTTAAGTTTACGAAAGAAACCATGATGATACCAAATGCCTCCTGGAGCACTTTAAATCATATCTTCATCGTGAGATTACCACAAGAACAGTATGGTGGTTCTTCACTATCATCATCTTCTACTTTCTAAACTCTCGATACTGAATCAATGAAATCGTGTCACTGATAAAAAAAATCATCCTTCCAAGTTACGCCGCCATGATTGCACAATGCACATCGGAAGCAGCGGGCGGCATTTGGAAAATTTCTGCAAGTCATGACGTCATATTTGCGATTCGAGATGAGTTAATCGTCTTTAGAAAATCGATCTTCTTCTTCTTCTTCTTGCGTATGACACAGCAGCTAAATATGTTGTAAGCGGTTGGAGCAAAACACGGTTGATGGTGGGTTTGAGAAATCTGTGTCCACCGGTTGACGCAAGGTAGGGCATCATGAGAATGTGATCCGCAGTCTGTGATGGAGAACCACATTGCAGGCTGGCGAGGGCCGCAGTCCCATCGGTGTGGTGCATATTGCTATAAGCGACCGACTCCTGTGAGAATCCGGTTAAGGTACCCATCCTCGCGTGGGAGAGTTTTGCTGCCAGGTTGGAGTTCGTCTTAGGTGTATTGTGTTGTAATAAGAGAGTTGATCTGAGTCTTGGGGATCTAGCCAGGCAGTGAGTTATTCTATTTCTGTAAGATGTTGAAAGGGGAACTGGAGAGTTTAGCAGCGTGTCGGCAGAAAGGTGCAGGCGAGAGAGCAGTCTCTGTTCTACCGATTTGGTGTGATCTTTGACAGTACAGTGTTATGCCAGCAGGTGCTGTTGTCCAGCAGGGGCCGTATTACTAGTTTATGGCGTTAGTTTTCTCTCCGAGTACTGCAGGTGCAATGCCTGAAAGCACTGGTAGGAATTCAGATGGAGTAGGACGGAGGTAGCCAGTGATGCGTTCTCAAGGTTCTCGTTTTGAGTACGGTGTCCAACTTCTTTGTGTGAGAGCTGTTGCACATTGCTGGGGCAGGCATTATCCGCAGTGCTGTTGACCAGGGCCAAGGCAGTGGTTCGTTAGGGATAGTTGGGCTGGCACCCCATGTGAAGATCCAACAAGTCGGCACAGGAGGTATTATTCCTCGAAGATACCCCGGTGCATACGGACTCGAAATGCTGCCGTAAGTAAGCTGCCGGCCGGTCAAGCTTCACTCCCAAGTAGGTTGGGGTAGGATTGTATGGCAGAGGCGCTTACATTGAGGTTGATTTGAAGCTGGCGATGAGCCTCTTGGTGTTGAGGTGGAGGCCAGTTAGCGTGGGCTTGGCTTCCCTCAGCTTCAGTCTCCGGTCTTGAGATATGCTGACAGTAGGGCCAGTCTGTAGTAAATGCGCTTTCTACTTCTGTCCAGTTCCTGTCCGAGTGGAGGAGGTCAAGATCGTCGGCGTAGCCATCGTAGCCATAATTTGTCTAGATGTTGTTGAGGTAAATCGCGATATATAAGTTGAACAGATAGAGCCAGTACAGATCTTTGTGGTACACCATTCCTAGGACGACGCAGACGACTACACTGCCAAATCACGGGTCTTGAGAAGAAAGCTACGGTTTGCAACCATGTTACATATGAATTGTACAAGGTGACGATCCGAAATGGTAATGAGAACTTAGTGTCCAGGCCCTTTTTGCCACTCCGGTATCGTATGCTGCAGTAAGGTCCACCAAGCTGACGCCTGCCTTGCGGCGCTTTTCAAAGCTTCCTCAATATCATTTTGGTGATTTTACAATCTGATGGACAGTGCTCCGGCCACGGCGAAATCCTGCTTGTTCTTCAGGCGCTATGGGGACCGACGACGGGCTCCAGTCGGGCCAGGATTATCCTCTCAAGGATTCGCAGGAGAACCACAGTAGTGATATTGGGCGGTCGTTCTTAGTTAGGTCTTGTCGACAGCTTGTTTGGTTTGGGGGAGTGCGATTATAGTATCTCTCCTTCCAGAGTTTGGGTAGGGACTGGTTGGTAGGCACATAACCAATCAGACATCGTGGGTTGCAATTGCATCAGGAACTCTGTGGTATTTATCAGGCACTGTGCCCTTTCCAATCTTAGTTGGCTTGATAGCAAGGTAAGCTCATATAGTGAAAAAGATGTTGAAAGTGACCTGTCCACGCAGGGGGCTCAGCGAAGTTTGGTGATCTCTTTTTGAACAGGGCGAGTGTGATCCTTATCATGTTCTTGCAACGACCATTTGCGAGGAGTCGCTCAGAATTGAGTTGGCATTCACTGGAGATTTTGATGATTTGGAAATTCTGCGGTGAGGCGGTTTATATCTTCCAGCCTTCCTGCTGGAAGTGGGTGAAGTTTCGATTCCCCCCCTTGAGTGGGTGAAGTCGATTCCTTTTCAACCGTATCCTCCCAGCGCCTCACGGCGTTTCCCCCTGTCCAGCGTTTGTTATATCTGAACGCCTTGGAATAAACTTCTTCCCCGTGGTTCAGAAATTTCAGGAAATCATTGTAAAGAGTATTACATTCCTCATCCCAAGATGGGATGAACTGCGACGGCAGCCACGGGGATGGTCCTGCTTTGCTATATTATAAAGGTTGGCGCATGCTGTGTAAGATTGATCCAGGTTGGAGGAGGTTGTTGTGGGAAGGTTTGGGCACTTCTGAATCACCCAGGTTCTTGAACTGGTCCCAGTCCTCCTTGGCGGAAGTTCCCAACATTTTCACTGGCTTTGTTGGTACAGGCTTAGCAAGGCTCTCCTGAGCGATCAGTGATGGTCGGTGTTGGGACTTGGGAAAGCGGTCGAGAACAGTACGGTGACATGGAGATGGTGTCCCCCATGTTTTGCAAAGCAAGGTCAGGGTTTGTAGACATATTCCACCTTCCAGAATGGAAAGTGTTCTGGTTGCTTGGGGTCGTGTAGAAAGTTTGTTAACCCCAGATTCTGAGCCCATCTCTAGGGTAGCCGATGCAGGGTTGATTTCCTGTAACCCCAGGTTATGCTATGGCTATTAAAGTCGCCCAGCGTAATCAGGGTGCACCATAAGTTGGTAGAGAGTCTGCATGGAGCCGATGGTGAGGTGGCTTGTAGACATTGGTGCTTGATAAAACAAACACCTGCAATTTGGGTCGTGCCCATTCCAGGGTGGAGTCCTGCAGGCGATGTTGCAATTTGTTTCCAATGGGCTGATTACTACAAAAGGTTGCAATCCCGTTGGATAGCGCTGTCGGTGTGTGCAGCTAAGGGTATCCGCAAGATTGTTCAGAATGGAACTGTTAGTTGCGTGTATCTCTTGGAGGAGAATTGCAGTGACTTATGCTTATGTGTGCGGTGTTCGATGATTTTTATCTTTGCCCTAGTGAGACCTTACACGTTGTAGTTGGAGCACTGAGATGCCATCTAACTTGACATTCGATGATGCCTGCCCTGATAAGGGCCCGTGTGCCAGACTGGAATCAGATAGTGTCCTCTGTCGGGGCATGATTAAAATACAGTGAGATAAAAAAAGACAACATGAATTAAAAAAGACAGTGAATTAAAAAAGACAACAGATGTTAGCGTAGCTTCAGTTGATTATCATTCGCCTGAAAAGATCAGTTACCGGGGTTCACCACGAGGAGGTTGATAATCTTGAACCCCAAATCGATCTAAGTCAATCATAGCCTTTTCAATACTAATTGCTCATAACCAAGGTGATATAAAGGGAGCCTCTGCCGTTCACTCTCAATTTATTTTCTACCTCCATGGTTGACCACACAAGAAGCTGAGCAATGGTGAGCATTGGTTGGCTAAGGCATTGTTAGTTTAATCATTCACCCATTGATGATCATGCCGACTAGTGACAAAGGCGACTGCGGCACTGATTCCGCTTAACTGCTCTAGTCATATAACCCTGAGAATGACACCTTCTGTGTAAAATGTCACGTCGGATCGTGTCAGCAATTTGGGTCATCATGATACTCTGCTCATCTCACTATGAGTTACAATATGCTCATCCACCAAGGACACAGTTCAGTGGGTTGTACTTGTTCATACATTGACATGAACTGACCTTGTGTGATCTGGGTAGCATATATCATACCCAAAAACCAGGGGGTGTATTTTCTAAATACATTGGTGAATGAAATCTACTGAACTGTGCCAAGGGAATTGAGATTTTTACTAGCTCATAGTGTCTCGATCAGTCTGATATCCTTCTCATAGAACAGCGTCAATGTCATCCTCATATGCCATGGACACATCTCCCTTTTCCTTATAAGCTCTCGGAGATGCATGAGGATCTGGTCACGTACTATTTACTTTTGAAGTAACAACAACACCAAGCTGATGCAGCCGCTCTGCATATGCTTGGTAAGATCAGCAAGCCTGAACACCTTTATATGTTCATCTTGTCTCTCTCTTCAATGAACGATATCAGATCAGCTAATGCAATATCTTTGCATGTTTGTTCACTTGAGGTAACTGGCTCCTGTTGGACCATTCCACGTGTTCTGTTGTACAGGTTGACGAGGCATCTTGTGTGATATACAGAGTGAATAAAAAAAAATTCGTGCATGAAAAAATACAAAATTTTACCCCTGACCTGTTTACTCAACTGTGACGCAGTTGATGTTTTCATGATCTACAGAATTTTTGACTTTCTATGCTGAAAAAATGACGTAATTTTGGTGAAGAAATGAGGTAGATATGAAAAATTTTCACGCCTGATATTCAGACAAAATAATGGAACTGAAACCAAGCTTAACTGTGTAAATCCCATTGGAATGGGGTAAAAATGGATCATTTCTTCACCACATTCCTTCATTTTTTCAGCATAGAAAGTCGAAAATATACAGATCATGAAAACATCAACTGCGTCACAGTTGAGTAACCAGATCAGGGTCAAATTTTGTTTTTTCATGCACAATTTGTTTGATTCACTATGTATTGCTGCAATGGCATTAAGGTCTCCTGCACTTACTTGTGCTAGAAGCTCCTCATCATGGAGCTCATATGCACATTTCCGCACGTGTATGGAAGCACAAGTGTGTCATTTTCGCCTTAATAACGGAGCCGCCGAGCTTTGAAAAGTGCTCTAGTTTTCGAGTTATCCCGCTCTCGGTACAACAAAACACAACCACCTTTATTTGAAGGATAAATATATGAGATTGAAGAAGAAAATGATGGTTGTGGTTGAAATATTTGGTGGCAGGGATGATTTCTAGGCCGAAAATGCATTTTGGGCTGCAAATTATAGTTAGGGAGCCAACGATCTTGAAACTGAAATATTTTGCCGGGGCTGCTCTAAAATTTTGGTGACTAGATTCAAGTAGGGGAACATCTTGGGCATCAGAAAACCGATGTTGGATTATTTTTAACGATTGCGAAAAAATAGAAATCCAAGATTAACGCCAAAATGGCCACCGATTTGACTAACGAAACAATTTAGTTTAAAAAAGCCGTAACTTTTGATTGTGTCTTCAACTCTGGAACGCAATTTGTGTCCATCTGAATAGAGAATTAAAAATTATTCAGCCACCCATGATATCACATTTGTGAGTTTAAGAATTATTTAGGTGCAAATTTGAGAGAAAATTATTTTTTTTTGCATTTTTATAAAAAAATAAAATAACCAAAAATGAAATAGTCGTATTTAATGTTCCATTGATATTTCCAGAACAAATCATCACTTACCACGCCTCATTTTTCTACAAATTTCATTCACCTAATTAAACATTAGTCATATCAGAATTACAGTTATGTACCTATTTCAGAAACGAAGTTATTCTTTAACGAAGTCATCAATCAGTTAGCACAGAGAAGTTGTTTACTACGCGCACCTTTGTTAAATGTTTTGAATCATGCAGAAAACTCTATGACCAAAATCCCTCACTTGGAAAGTACAACATTAATTCATGTTATTATACCCTTTAACGTTCTTAAAAAACTTGTTTTGCCTGTCCAGCCGGTACTTGAAACGGGCAAAAAACTTAAAAAGTCGTCGTTTTAAAACTGTTGTGAGTACTCTGCCAGTCAACGACGTTTATTTTTACTGAACATTTTTAGCAGTGTACGTAGGTGTCATTTTACAAATACAATGTCCATGCTATCTGATACTGAATCCTACATTTTTAAAGCAAAATCTTAAGCATGCATTAGTGTGTATCAGTTATTTCTTAATGCAAATGCTATACCTGAGGTATTTGTAGCATACCAGTTGAATGAATATGTTGTCAGCCCCTATTAGTTTAACCATTTTACTAAATGGAGCCATCTGATGGCAATTTGGTAATACATTGTATTTCCCTTGATACCGTAACATGCCTAATCAGTACTGAACATTGCTCTACCTATACGTGACATACACTATAGAAACCGTCAAATGATGCCGATGATTAACGTTCGCTAAAAAATTAGCAATTTTCCTGACGTTCACGGCCATACACCGAAGGTTTTGTACAGCCTATTCTATCTAACTATTTCCTACCCCAATGGAATGGGTTTTGTGTTATATATTGTACTTCAGAGATCAATGGTCCTAAATTTATTTTTCATTATGTAATGTATTGACTGCACGAAATGCTAATAAACTTTTTGAATTTGAACTTGTAAATTTCAGTTTCATTTACACATTGGCTCTGTGTAAATCTTCCTGTTGTTGGATAACTAATAACTAAGAGCCAATCTTGTGGATTTACAAGTTGACCCAATGTTTGTTGCTTCAAGGGCATGTCTCTCGAGACTATGCAATATAGGGATCAAATCACCCTATGTCTCTGTCAGTCCTCACATAGGGTATCAAATTGTTACTTTTCAGTTTCAGGTAGAGTATAATCGCAGGAATTGATTTGAATCTGAATGTTATTTTTGTATGATTTCATGCTCAAAACGGAATAAAAAGTCCATAATATAGCTCAAAATGGAGTGTAAATCTTAGTTTTAAAATCTTGTGTAATTTGCCCTGGCCCTGCGTTCTCGGATAGAGTGTCCATTTGAACAGAACTGGTCTCGGCTAGGGTAACCATTTCATCCGTTTCTGGTCTCGCGTATAGGTCACCGCCGAAACCGCTTGTAACTCGATGGTTAACTAATGTTAACTTCATAATCAGCTGCAATGATAAAAAAGCACATACGTGCCAAAGCGCATTGGGTTGAAGACTGGAACAATAGTAGTAGGTATTTTCTTAATTTGACAAAAAAACACTCTGAGCAAACACTTATTCGAATTCTTGTTATAGTGATGAAATTTCAGACCCTCGGATATTCTTAATGCTGAAGCGGGTTTTTATCAAAATTTTGTATCCATTGACATATTAATGATAATACTAGTGACATTGACTCGGTCATTTTGCAACAACCCCTTCCGGAGCTATAGCGATAGTTGTTTAAAGTGTGAAAGTCCATTAACGATGTTGGAAAGCTATCGGGTCATTGCCATGATAAATCTCTGAGAACTGAGCAGGATTTTATATCTTTTTGACTGAATTAGGGTCAGTCTCTTGAACTCTTAACTATTTTTTTTGATAACGGTATCCTGTCATTTCCCAAAGAGAGGATAATTAACTCTTGGCCTAAAAGGATAACTCTTTGATATATCTGGAAACTGGAGGCCCATCATCACGCCTAACGTAGATTAATAAATAATTACAAAGTCGCTTGCAAACCATATGAAACTTGTCCTTGACGAGATTATACTCCTGATCAACCGGCTTTCTTAAGGGTCGCTATATTGGCGAAAATGTTTCGATTACTTTTGGATATATAAATTTTACAGTATGTTGAGAATATTACTGGTTTGCCTTGTTTATTAGTTGAAAAGATAGTTGATAACATTAGTTGGAATTGTATACATAAATCTTCTGTAAAATTTGGTTTTGGCCCCATTTTCCGAGATGGATTAATATATAATAACGGAGCTGAAAGTTGCGTTATAAATAATGGACATGCCTCTCAGTTCTTTTATTTTGATATGTTCAGAACTTCATCCGTGTACAAGAAATAAAGGTATAAAAGCTTCTTCTGATCAGTGGTGATTAAAAAAAATTTTGATATTAAAACAATCTGTATGCGATGGCACCATTATAGTATAGGACTGTAACAATGACTCTACAAGAAACATTGGAGCGTTTGATAAATTTTCAGTATTTCATGTATTTTTCTGGTTTGTCATAATAAGCTATACACGAATCCGGTTTAATCACCACATTCCAACACCTCACGGGCAGCCATAGCTGGGGTGTATCCGCTTGAATTCGCCCAATGTGCAGATACGTGTAGCTTTTGAATTATACTTAATCAAGCATGGTACAAACGTACAAAAGATTTGGGTAGGTTTTGGGTTGGAGCCCCCCAGTAATGGCGATCAATTCTGACCATCATTTGCTGGTCGGATTCGTCCTATAATAAAGTACGATTTAGAGGCTATGCATTTTAAGAAATTCAATGTTGTTCATATGAAATAGACATGAACTGCTCAAACGATTCAATTTTAAATTGTAGGTATGCTTATCTTCATGATATGAAACTAATTGGTTGATGTTAACTTCAACAAACGAAGATAAAGAAAACCCTGTCCAATGTGGAAGTGAGAAATCTACCCTGTTGGTTAAGATCACTTTGATCAAACTTTTGCCTGTGTCTAAACTGTATTCCTTTTCACATTTCCAAACCCTCCCAGAGTCAATTTTAAAGAGCTTGATAGTATTTTGTTTAATTTTTTTGTGGAATTGTGGTTTCAGATAGAGATTAGAGATGACGGTGCATCCTACCAGTTCAAAGGGAGTTTTAAGTATGCCGGATTGCAGATCATTTTTATGTTTTTTTAAATTGCCTGGATCAAAACGGTTTT
Source organism: Ophioderma brevispina (assembly GCA_023653785.1). Classification (NCBI taxonomy): domain Eukaryota; kingdom Metazoa; phylum Echinodermata; class Ophiuroidea; order Amphilepidida; family Ophiodermatidae; genus Ophioderma; species Ophioderma brevispina. The sequence continues at coordinate 42,704 of JAMKCH010023026.1, forward strand.
TATGATAATCCAAGATCTAATTGGAAATGCATAATTCATTAAAGGCACTTTTGGCTATGATCGGTCGATTTAAATGTAATTTACAGAACACTGAGTTCTTTATAGAACATTTAATACCCTTTGTAAGAGATTGTGAAATACTGGGCTACCAGTATTCTCAATGAGATTGGTGGTGGAATCTTTTATTAAAATTGATAATAAGGCATTCTTCTGGAAACACTGGTTTAGATCTGGTATGTTATCTAAAAGACAATCAGTTCGGATATTTTGAATGTTTGAATGTTAAAAAGCTCAGGGATATTCTCTAGCCATAAAATGGTTCCAGTATTACAAACTCATCTGCCATTCCTAGAGAGTGGAAATAGATAGCATTAAAATTACATGTTCATGCTGACACCTTTTATTGGTCTGGTGTCGACCAGTTTTTTGCTATATTGGGGAGTAAGATAAAAAATAATTGCTTAAAAACCGTTTCTTGATATACAGCCACTCCTCCAAACTCCTTTTACTTCAGTTAGATCCGCAATCGACTCACAAGCTACGAACGTTTATTTCAATTTCTCACCAGCAGATATTTATTGCTATACAAATTTAATAGACTTTGTGGTGATGAGATTGAAAGTTTTATAGTTGCATTTCATGGGATGGATCATGTTGGATGGATCCCCCCACCCACCCCCACCCCAATTATCCAAGCATGCAGTGAACAAAATAACACTATGTTCTGGTTTGCCTGGACTTTTAGATTTTCATAAGGTGTTTTATGCGCGCTTGGTTGTTTGGGGATTTGATTGATTGTTTGATTGATTGATTGATTGATCGATCGATCGATTGATAATCTCATCATTCATTGCCACCCTGCCACAATGTCTGTTACCTTCATTTTCAATCCGAACTTTGTTCAGGAATGACTCAGTAGGTTTATAGAGTGGCACTTAAAAGCTTAATCTTAAATAACTGCTTTATGAACTTTTGTTACTAATAACTTGTCTTGTGGTACTCGAATTGCTATCTGATATTTTTATGCCATCTGCGTATGATATTAGCTCAAATTTGTGAAATACAATTCATTGGTGTAATGGTTTAACCATATGAAGAAATATAAATATAAAAAAGTCCTTTTTTTTCAAAAAAATGCTAGAAAAACACTTGTTTAACCTAATTTTCTACCCTTAGCATCTTAACTATACCTAAATTGTATCATCTTTTAGACTTTTATGGCTTGGGTTAAATGACGTAAACGGCGTTATTTTCGAAGGTTGTAAGCAAAGTTATACATAAAAACAAGTTTTTTGGTAAAAAAGCCGCCATTTTGGACGCCATCCTTGATTGTTTATTTTTTCGGCAAGAGGCTTATTTAATCCAACATACTTTTCATACCCCCCAACATATACACTATCCATGTATGGGGGCAAAAGTTTAAGCAGAGACTGTAAGGTCAAACCTTTTTTAAGCGAGATCGGATGATGGCTCCGGACTAATTAAGCGAATTTTAATTTTTTAAATTTTTTAAAAAGTAAAAATATTACAATTTTTTAAAAAAAGAAAAATTTTTTGTTATTGATAAGTTTATACATTGCCTAAAGGGTTCAGGTCCTAATAAACAACAAACCCAGGGGCCTAATTACAGACCCCTGAGGATGACCATGTCCATATTGTCAGAGTATTTACCGCAGACGGAATACGACAGATCTATCCTTAAGGTAGGATTAAAAACAGTCACGCAAAGATCCTCTGAGGCCGAACTCCTGGTCTATTCGGCTCAACAGTATATCAGTGTCCACAGTGTCAAATGCTGCGGAGAGATCTAACATAATCAGGAAAATGGCCTTCTGATTATCAATAGCATGTTGGAAATCACTATGAATAGAGGCTAGCGCAGTCTCAAAACTGTGCAGTGCTTTATATGCAGACTGCAATGGTTCTGAAAGTTCATGGTTGTTAACATGATCAAGTATCTCTGAAGTGACACATTCTCAATCAATTTAGAAATGAAAGGCAAGTTAGCAACAGGTCTATCATTGCTCAACATATTCTTATCAAGCGAAGGTTTTTCAACACAGGTGTAAACTATACGGGACAACTACATGTATGCATTAGTGACACTAACACATAGTTGTCCCGATAATACAAACACATAATATAAAGACCTGAAAATTGTCTGCTAACAACTTACGGAATTACTTGCCACTCCTTTTCTCCCTCATAACCGACATCAGGGTCAATTTCATTCATGACCTCGGGTGCCTTGTACTTCCAACGAACTAGCTTAGGCCTCTCATATAGTTTCAGCCTGTCGGCATAAACGACCTTGGGTTACCCCGATTCGTCTTCTGGATTCTGAACGTCACATCAGACAGCACTGTAACGACCAAATACGGACCTTGCCACGAGAGAGACAACTTCCTGGCAAGCTTATGGCGCCTTTGCGTGTCATATAGCCATACAAACTGCCCTAGCTTGTACACCGGGCCATGTTTTGAGAGCGATCATAACGGGCACGGTCGTGGATGTCCCGTATCCATCCCCGCAACTCGCCCGTATATGCTTGAACGCTAGCCCGGTAGCCAAATCTGGCGTAGGGTAGGTATTGGTCCCAATCTTTATGCACTTGGTTCAGCTGTATCATCAGTGACACAGCGTTCATAATCGTCCTATTGTACCACTCTACCATTCCATCAGACTTTGGGTTAAAAGGGGTTGTGCGCGTCTTCACAATCTCCAGCATCTGCACACCTCCCTGGACCACTGCTGATTCGAGGTTCCGCCCTTGATCAGAATGCAACTCCATGGGAACCCGACCTATCGTTCTCGCAATTTGGGCAGCGTATTGTCGCTTCCCAAGTGTCCTGATGTTTTGGACGTGTGCAATTCATCTCAGATCTGTTCCCTCGATGTCCGCGGCACCACTATCATCCACTTTGCAAACTTGCCGTTATCACTCTCCCAGTTTTTTTACTCACACCCGTTCGTTAACTGCTAGCACATCCTACTGGCCCTAGTAAGTCTTTAATTCGGACGACAATGCTGATATACTAGTCCAAGGTGGGCGCACTTCGCCTGCCTCGTTTCTTCAACAAGGGAGCCATCGTTTCGTCAACCAACTGCGCGTCCCTTATCATGCTCACTGTGAACTTAGTTTCTATTCCTTGAAGTAAGCATGGGTGACTGTGTTTGGGTTCGTCCTCCCAACTTTCACTAGAATCTAGCTCTAAATCAACATGGTTTCATCATCCCTAACGGGTCGCCCTTCGGGGTCAACTTGCCATCCCTGGTTTTGGGCAGCTAGTGCCCACTGATGGCCCACAGAGACTCTCCCCAACCTTACTTCGGCGCCACACAACCTACGTCCACCTTCGCTCTTGGCTCATCCGTCTGACATTGATCCCGCGCACATCTCCGAGAGCTATCCTGCACTAGATGATCGCCGCCAAATGGGTTCTCCTGTTTTCTCACCGCGCCCTTGTCCACTCCCAGGCTCCAGGTCTGGAGGCCCCCGCTTACCGTTTACCATGCTTCCCAATCTTCTGGATATTTTAGCCATGTTTGCAAAGTATCCTCGACAGGTGGCACATCGTCATTCTGGTGTCGCCGTCCTTGGCGGTACGCGCGGTCAATGTTTAAACTGACCACCCCTACGCACTCTTGCCACTGTTCTCGTTTTTTTTTTTTTTGAATTGGAAATCACCGTCTACGACCCATGTCTGTCCTGGCTTTGACACGTCCCTCCCCCCAAGTAGTGCTTGTAGCTCTTATAAGAAACACCACGATGGCCAGAAGTTTCCTTCCCTTCTACTTCTACGCAGTATCATCCCTCTCCTGGCCTAGAAGAAGACTTACGCCTTAGGCAATGATCCTCTCCCTCTCCGGTTTACACCTGAACAACACTCCACCAATCGCAATCTTCATATCCATATGACAGACCCTCACTTCCGGATAGGCCAACCAGATGGGTGCTTATCCATATCCTCATTTATCTTACAGAACGAATCATCGCACTGTCTGGTCCACTCGAAAGACTTTTTCTTCTCAGCCGGTGCAACGGAGGTGCTTATCTGAGATCCTTGATGAATTTGGCGTTAATAGGACGTATATCCCTAAGGAAACTCCCGCATCTAGGTACGCGTCTGTGAATAGTCCAATCTTCTCGTACAATCTCTATCTAGGCTGGTCTCGGTGGATGCCCTCTTCTGACACAAAATGTCCCAAAAACTTACCGCTATCTGGAACAAGTTTAAATTTTGATGTTTCATTTTCAATTTCTCAGAGGCCCAACACCTAGTCCAGAAAACCCTTCCACCACCTCTCAATCGACCCCTTGCCGGATACATCACATCGTCTAAATAGACCAACAACGTTTCCCAACGCAATCCTGCCAATACGCTATCCATCAGCCTTTGAAAAGGAATGGGGATACAGCCCGCTCGTTGTCGAAAAGGCGAACTTGTTTCTAGCGTCAGCACATCCTACTCTACCTGCCAATTACCGGATGCCAGATCTAGGGTAGAAGGTATTTTGCTCCCCCTCGCACATCTAAGGGGAGTCCATATAGTCTAAGCACAGGCACTTAGACACATCTTTCTTGGCCACCAACAACACTATGGCCATTCTCGGTCCACGTGTGTGATCTAAAAACTGGTAATTTTTTACTTTCATCCCTATGCTGTTTTATCAACGTAAAACCAATTTATTTACTTTTTACATTAGCTCCAGACGAAAAAGAAATGGAAAGGACACCAAATTGGCAATGACGCATCAGATGTGCGTAGGATAATTTATTCCAAAACCAAGCATTCGTACAGATGAGGAACCAAAATATACAACGACATCCAACAAGATAAAGCCCAGGTCCTTGCGAGTCTGGAAATACTCAGAGACTCGCATCAGAAACCTGGAAACAGTCCGGCCGTCCGGAAGTAGGCAATCAATCTCAAGGCAGCTCCCACCGGACGCACCCTCCGGACGTGCGAGTTGTGCGCGCACCACAAGCACAACAAAGGTGCTAATCCGTTGCAAGCATGCGATTCGAAGCAGAAATCGCAGATTTGCAACACAGGAGTTCAACCCGGGGATTTTCAAACAAGAGAACATTGGTTCATCAAATATATAATCATGATTAAGTACAATTAATTATTTTTGGCCTAACAATTAGAGCAATGGGCCTCCTATCACAAAGATGCATATATATTGAGCCGAAGAAAAGAAGACCCCTCCTTGCAGAAAATCTTGGCCTAAATGATCACGTAAATAAACCCTAATACAATTATATAGGCCCTGCATGCACGAAAGATTGAAAACTAATAAATTTGGTAAACTTGTTGCCGACAAAATGTTTACACTTTCCGCCCACACAAAATTTTGGATCAAAATTTTGACCCCAACCCCCCCTCCCCCTGCCCCCCTCCCCATTTGTGAGTTGGGAAGAGGAAAAGAGCGGAATAAAAATACGATAACGACTGAGCGCGGAAGCAAAAAAAATGACAGACATTGAACAGAGTACATTGACATAAAAATATAATAATCGCGGCATTAAATAATGCCAGATTAGAAAAAATAAAAAAAATAAAAGCGTAAAAAAAAAATAGCATCGATATTGTTAACTACTAGATGAAAGCTGGCAGGGACAGTTAACAAAAAACTTCAAATTACACGCAAAGACAGGTCAAGGCTACAGAAGAAACACATTAACGCCACAAAAAACAAAATTAACATGGCCCAAAAATAGGGGTATTGGTTAAGAGGCCAAAAACAACAAGAAACCTGAAGCTAACTTTTAAATTTGCGAAACTCAAAACAATTATTTAAACGTGGCAATTGCATTAAAAAACAGACGCGAGTACATTGATATTAAAACGAAAAGGGTCCCACAGTGACAGACAAGGTAATGCGATTGTCTGCAGAAATAAATGACTCGGCAGTTCATTTATTAAAGCCGAACCGCTATACCCAAAAGTAAAAAATTAAAACAGTTAAAAAAAAAAAAAAAAAAAAAAAAAAAAAAAAAAAAAAAAAAAAAAACACTTTTTAAACAAAATGAAAATTTTGATGAAAAAGCTCCAAAACAATAAAACACCAAGGACGCCATGGATAATTTTATCTAATTATCAAACAATAATTAATAGCCTTAAAGGATATTTTGTTATGCATTACAAAGAACCAACACATTATCAGTCATGTTTGAAAACACGGAAGACCTAAACACACTTCCTTTACCGGACTATTTGATTTAAGATCAACTGATTACTGTAATGATAGAAGCATAATGTTCTGAAGAGATGAGGTTGGCCTAGTCTGGCCTTCTTGAAAAACGTCGAAAACGTCGATGCATTAAACAATTGTCAAGTCCATTTACCAAGTATTTGCAGTTCTCTTTAGTTGAGCTACGGTAGATGATTAATTTTGGATTGTATTTAAGTTCGACATATTTGCCACCGTTCAAATCGTGTTTTGAGACTATCGATTTCGATGGAAAAGAACATACATGTGTTAGACAATCCGCATAACGTGAGACCTGCGGATAATATACATACTGCACATGCGGAAAAGTCGAATAGTACCAAGAACGGAAAAATACAGTTTGTGTATCGCAGGACCATTTCGCCAGTATGACGTAACGTTTAGACCTCGAACCTGAAAGAAAAATTGACAAGGCCGGATGGTGTTCTTGTGGAGGCTCAGATTCTTTATAATATATAACAGTAGTCCTAAAGTTGTGCAAAACCAAATTACAATGCAGGAAAAAGCCTTCCGACAAATAAAAATGGCTGGCACAATATTGATATTGAATATAACAAGAGAATAATCCTAATACTTGAAACCGCTAATACGGATTGAATTGCCAGTTATTAATTTTCCCTACAAATGCACAGAGATAAAAAAGAATAAAAACTGTAGCCGATCCAGCCTCATAGTCCCCACAAATGCGTGGAGGTATAAGCACGAAGTACTAGTATCAGGGGCAAAAATAAAGCTTCACAACCAACCAGATTTTGAAAATCGTCACGGGAGTTAATGGGAGAGTAGCATAAAGATCCACTGCCAGGCCAGTGTGGGATTTAAGCCTTTCGGACCGATGTAGAAAGCCTGAGCGTTCCTTGCGAATAATAAAAAAACTGAAAATACATTCAGGAACTATTTTGGTATCGCAAATGTGGAACAATCGAAAAGATGAAGTTTGGTATAATTTTCCGTTTATAATTTGCTTTTACAATTCGTGCAATGCGTTTAGCCATGGAGAATGCATTGAATTGCAATGCTGAGAGATCTAGAAATGGTCTTAGATGACAGTTCAAAATGAAATCCTCAAATTAATTCGGGTTTTGAAAGGGTTTAAAGAAGGCAAGCCATCAATATTTTTCTTTGCGTTAGGGCAGAGTGCATTTGAATGTCCAAATGTACACCAAATATAAATTTAGGTAGACATGTACAGAGTACGTACAAGAATCTGTAGTGATTATATTAAGCTGCAGAATACGAACAACAAAGTTAAATTGACATTGGCCACTGGAATCAATTGAATATCAATTGAAAGGAAAGCATTGAAGACACAATAATTTTATAATGCATGACATAGCAAAGTGAGTTAGAGCCCTGTGAACACCAGTTTTACTTCTACAAATATAGCCATGGCATCCAAAACCATGTTATTGGAAGACTCTATGGAGCAAGGAAAATATTGTTGATACTGACATAATCAAAACCTAATCAAGCTGACGGAGGGCAGCGTCAGGGAATCGAATCAGCGATGATGACTGAATGTGAGTGAATGTTGAAAACCATAAAAACGATACTAAAGGCATATACACCACTGTTTTCATGAAAAGGTTTGACAAGTAGGCAAAATTACTTTTTGTACTCAGCCATAATTAACCGGGACGCGGAGCCAAATCCAATAGTGATCGGCTTACCAGTAACTGCCGATTACACCTGAGGTGAAGCACCCTATCCTATAAAAAGGTCGGCAGCCCAAAACTATAAAGAGACGGGCCATTAAGAGTTTGGATCGACTATAACGCTTAAAAAATGAGACCCCTTATGAAATAAAGCTGGCAGTACTTTATTATTTAAAAAAAAGCAACGCCCAAGAAGAAAAATATAATCAAGGGTAGGACATGTCATCAAAATTCGTCGGAAAACTGTGTATTAAAGGACTTGCGGTACATGGAAGGCGTGTTTACACACATCGGACGGAAGAGATATGATTAATGCTATAATGACCCCGTCACAGGAAATTGCATTTACATGAAGCAATGTTAATTCACTAATTTTGGAAACTAGTTTATCAAACTTATCATGGTATTACTGAGATCACTTAAACGAAGGATTACGAGGTGAATAATAAGGACACTGGGACCGATCAAAAAAATGATGTGCCCCCCCAGAATTTGGCAGGAAAAACCTCCCAAAAAAATAATACAAAAAAAGGGTTGGCCCAGCTTTAATAAATCGTGCCCCCAAATAATCATTGATAGAATTCACTAAAAAGATGAATTGGCCCAAATAACTTTACGATACATGGAAAGGAGTCGGAGCGCGATTGACATACACCGGGACGAAGACTTAGCAAGGCTATAAAGGCCCAACTTCATGGAGCGTGATAAATCCACTTACCTCGAAGGATTTTGACGACAACATTATTTATCAAAATGAACATGGTATTACTGAGATCACTTTAACAAGGGCTAAGAGGTGAATTTATAATGACACTCGACCGAGCAGAAATAAATTAGAGCCCACCACCCACCCAAAATATTTGCAGGTGATGAAGACTCCCAAAATACTGAAATTGGCCCAACTATGATTGAATTCGTGCCCCAAATAATCATTAATACAAAAATCATGGAGGATGAATTGACCCAAAAGTCATAAATAAAAACATTCAACATGTGACACATTATTACCAAATATTTACCATAGGGCCCCATAAAAATAACGCAGCAGCAAGCACAATGTATAGTTTCTAAAAATATTAAATTTAAAGGCAAATGGATCACGAGTTAGGGCATGGACATAGCTGCCATATAGGCATTTTAACTAAAAAGGCGATTAATTTCCAAAATTTCTTTTTCACCACGATGATAATTTTTGTTTTCAATTGTTACTCTATAGAAATTGTACACAATATCCTTACATATAAGACATAGTTACATTGACATACTTCAACATGGACTTTATATTTTGTGACTATGTTTGTTAATTTACCGATACAAAACAGACTCATTGTCGCCATATTGGATTTTTCAGGCTGACTTGCGGTCGATTCCCTAGTTTCGCATGCATTTACAAACCGCAGGACAATTTGATTCAAAATTTGACAGTTCCTAGACGTATAATATACAAAAACTTTCATAAAAACATGGCAAATTAAATGTTTTTGAATTAATGGTCTTGGAAATTGATTTAAATGGCTGAATCGACTATGAACACCAACAGCTGTGGCTTACCAAGAAAAATTATGCATACCAAATTAAAATGACACCAAAAAACGCCTCTAAATAGGCCGAAAATCCCTGATCGACGTTAACTTAAATAAACATTAATGAGAACTCAATAGTGGAATTCAAGATTAGAAAAGATTAGTGAATCGCCACAATTTCCTTGGAAAAATAGTACCCAAAAAGAAAAGTTGAGCCTACCAAAACTATACTAAAAGCAAAATCTCCTTAGCCATAGAAAGGAGGCGCACGTTGTGATTGGAAAAAGTCTGCAAACCTACATATATTTTGCGCTTGTTAATTGTTGACTTAAGCAGCTTTGGAATAAAATAACTGAAGCCTGTGATCAATTATACACAACAATAACGAAGGTCACCTTCAGAACGCCTGGAACGAGCATGGGGCCCAACGAAAATCAAAGATGCCCCCCCGGCCCAACTTCAAATTCGTCAAGTATAATCCCTGATGTTCACACTGGGCAGGATTGGGCAGGAAAGCTGAACGCATCACGATGTACATAACTTCTTAATACGAACAACAACAGATACACACCGGAGACCGCCGGAACAGTTGTAATATGCAATATATACTTTTACACGTTACGTGTTCGGCATAGGTTTGCAAAATATTACTCTAAGGAGTGCTCGCCTATCATCGATTGGGGTGGGGGGGCGGCAGAGGGGATTATGATCCAAAGGGTGGTTTTTGAATCCCGTCCTTTGTGAGGGTGAAAAATGTATAAAACAGATTAAAATCGGATTGTGGAGTCGTTGCCGGGAGTCGTTGTGGTCCTTCTTATCTCTTCGTCCATGATGACACCAACAATACATCGCGCGACCCCTCAATAACAATTCGATAGTAATTGATTTTTTTTAAATTTGCTTGGTGCTAGCACGGCCAAATGCCAGAAATAACCGATTGTAAAAAACAACGTTTACATTGAGTTTGAGTTGGAAGGAGAGTTAAAACTGGCTTAATACATCAATTGATAGACGCTCTGGGCCATTGGTTCGAAATAATTAAATGTGACCCTGCATGACACCAACACTGCCATTTCGCCGGACCCTTCATTAACAAAATCTATAGCAATGACTTAAAATTTAATGGTGCAGTCAAGGCCAAATGCAGAAATAACTTCCGATTGAAAACAAAAATTACATGAAGGTAAAAAGCGTATAACACATTAGATTGACTGACAAAGAACGGTTTGCAAACCAAAAACAACCGGAGTGGTGCGGTTTTTAGTGCTCAATTGGTGGCCTAGGATGACTCACATTGATACAAAAGAATAAACAGGGGTATCTCACCGTTTCATTCGCTGTTTCAAACCGAAGAAGTAGCAAAAACTCAATCACATTGAAAACAAGTTGGTCTCACCAAAGTAAATACGCAGGCTGACAATATACAGTGCCCGCACAGGTCTTGCACCTTGGTCTCCTCCGGTATATTCCATAGCAAACTCATGAAACGTACCCCTTCAACTGGCGTGGATCCTTCCGAGGAATAATTAGCTAATTTAAAAGCTTTGTAACATAGCAAGGTAAGTGTAGAATATAGCATACGATGGAAGAAGGGAAGCTCTTCTACCACACGTAAACTTGTCCACACACCAACGCCAAACGACAAAAAATAATTTATACGGAAGTTATGAGAAAGGAGAAACCATCCTACACACGTGAAGCACTGATGAGTTGTGACCGACAGACACGAAGCCCATACAACGGACAAGGGCATGCAATGATTCGATTGGATGCTGAGGCCTGAAAAGGTGAGCGATGATTGGAGAAAGGCGCATTGAGGATGCTATTTAGCATAACACACATCGGCGATCAATGGAGCTTAACGAGCAACACCAAGGACGCGAAGTGCTTCTTTTTCGACAGGCGCTAAACTAGTTTTCCTTACGATGGACTTCGGAAAACATTATTATTAATAACCTTGAGTCCAAACCTAACCAAAAATAATGTTTCCTCTTTATCTTGATTGGGTATTTTGTCATGGGGGACAAATAAAGTTTGGTCACGTGTGTGACCTTCTGCCGCTGCGACGAACGCCGTAATGGTTGACGAATGCTGTGTTTTACATTTGTTATTCTGCCTATATCATATTCGCCGCTGGAGGATGCATCTTGATAATTCGCCAACATCTAGTTGCTTCTTTCGCGGTCTAAGATTCAGCACCGCCCGACCTCAACAACAAGTCCATCCCCACCATTCCTCTCTTGACTTATCCAACGATCACCGGCAAGCTAGTACAGACACCGCAAACTGCGATCTCAACGACAGTTACTCCACACACCTTCACTTGACCCCCATCAGCTGCACTAACCCCATCAGCTTTGTAACTTATCTATCTGTGCTAATCTGGTATTCACTCGAGCTTCTAACTCTTCCACCTTTCCTCTAGGGGACTCCTGTACTTCAACTGCCCTGGCGTACACGACCTTTCCACACTCCGCCTCTTCTCTGATCGGTAGAATGACTCAACCGCCTGAGCTTCCAGAATCACCTTTTTCGAGAGTCTCTGGCCTGGCACGAAAGATTTGCTTCCGAAGATCCGCGACGGTTATCGCTTGTTTGTAATATGACCTTGCGATTATGTCGCTTTCCCTCTTTTCAGTTTTGGGGTAGGCTAACACAGTCAACTTCTTAATGTCTAGCCCGAAAGGCATACAAACTCTCGCCCGGCTTCTGTTCACGCTGTGATAGCTCCAGGAAGTAGTTCTTTGGGCATTTCGTCGGATCATACTCTTTCCACATTGCCCTGACTAGCTTCTTTGGGCGAATATCATTTTGCTGTGAGCATATATAAGGCATCCCTCAAATGGTGTCGTATCGCTCATGGTATTTCTATGGTCCACACCCTTTTCTCGTATCTCTAACTAGGAGAGTCTCGAAACCAGATCACCATCACACATTTATCTTCCCCGAGAGCTCCTTCAAAGCTCCCGACTAGAATATAGCTTCCTACTCGTCTGCTGTCTTGCACTCGCACTTCTCCCTTCACAGATCTGCGACCTGTCGGTGTATCGCTGTACGGCGTGACCCTTTGCTGGCCTTTGTAACTGCCTTTCCGCTTGCTCAATCTGTTGCCCTCCATGCCTACATTCTGCATCACCCGTAATTCATCTTCTCCTCTCCTGCACCTTGTCTCCCTTCTTTTTCTCTTCTTAACGCCTTCTGCCCTTTGTCCCCGTTGCCTTACATGCAATTCATTTGTCCATTCTCTTTCCTTCCACTCGTCTGTCTTAGTTCCTGCCGCCTCCCATCGCCATTCCTCACATTCTTTCTGCAGCTGCAAAGTGCTCTGTAACTTTCTCCCTCGTTTTCTTCTCTTCATCTGCTCTTTATCAGAACACACACTTTTCTCTTCCCTGCACCTGTGTTGGTTTAGGCCTCACCACTGGCTCTATATTCCTCTGGAGTCATCTGGCCACATCCACAGCTGTCAAACCCACTACCTCTTCCTCCCTCACACACCCCACGTTAATTCAAGCCCTTCAATACTAGTAGCTGCCGCTCGAGTCAACGAAACTCTATCTTGACCCAAACCCCACATGACTCTGTAGCCCCATAAATGAGTACTGTGTAACCTAATATGGTCGACCAAAATGGCCACATTTTTGCGCCCTAACTCCAAGGAAACATCTTTTAGCCCTACGATTTCACAGGATAATAAGAAAATAGGAGCTTTTTGTAGACACCAAATATTGACCACTTTCGATAAAATCTGGGGTTCTGGGGACGGGCTATTAGCGATCGTGCCCAGAGACCTTGAAATTATGTAACTATGAAAATCGTTATTTGTTCCGCGTTTGGATTAAAAAAAATATTTTAGTCTCCTGTATGGGTTTGATCGAATATTGTTTCAATAAAATTCCTACATAACTGTTGTACCAATCTATAACCCTCTCAACAACAGCGCTACGCATGGTCACCGAGCTGTACAGACGCGGCCTCCACTGTCCCTGAGTGGTATATCCTATTTTGTTTAGGATCCTTTGCTCATCGCTGGCTTTGGGAAAAATATTAATACTACTTTGCATGTTTGCTTTTATAGTCACAGTTGTATATTGTTTTTTTTTTAATTACAGTGGTCATTTGGTCAGATTGGATGTCCGCCTTTTATTTGTTTCTCTGGTTTTCTTTTCTCGATGACAATTATGTCAACAATAGCACTATTGCTGTTATAAGGTATCTGAAATTAGGCCGAATAAAGAAAGGTAAGTCAAAGAACTTTTTTCCATAATTATCCACGCCGTCTCCCAGATTATATAGATTCTCGCTATTGCCAAATAATGTCATAAAACTCGCTGTTACGAACGAAATCCCACATCCTGGCCACGACGTGCGTATATTTCAAATGAATCCTCTTTTATCGCGTGTGGAAATCAACGCTTGGCATCACAGTACATTTTATCATCTTAAATGAAGCGTCGCTGAAATAGACATGCTCTTTTTCAAGGCTAAATAATGAATTAATTTCTAGTGAAAATAATTAATAATAATTTCTCTGTTTCATATGTATAGTTATTACATCATCCCAAACACAAAGTGTCAAAAATCAGCAACAGAAAAAAAATGAAGTTAGGTAACGAAAAGCATAATGCCTGAGAGATGTTGTAATGCAACTTCAAGACAAGTTGAACCCAAAAAGACGGTCCTATCTTGAAGTAACAACGCTTATCTCGAGATAAAGCCCCCTTCCTGGATAGCAGGCCTTATCCCGAGATAGCTTTGTTAACACCCAGATACGGACCGTGCTTGGATTTCAGCAATCTGTCGGGTTTTTTTTATCACCTTTGCTTCTTCCATAAAAAATAGTGATATCTCAAATAAGTCGCGTTTATTTGGGATGTAGCTTCTGTGTATCCCTATATGCTTCCTTATCTGAGATAGGGACAATATCCAGAGGTCAACTCTGGTACACAGATAAGGGCCGTTATTTTTGAGTTCAGCTTTGTTATCTGGAATAAGGCTTCCTTATCTGGAGATGAGGGACCCCTTATCCTGAGATAAGCTTTTTATCCTAATTAACGAGCGTTATCTATAATTATCGGAGCGTTACCTCGAGATAAACGTGAAAGTGGATATCTTGCATTTTCCCTGCCTTCGTGCATTCAGTCATTGCGTGCAGGAAGATAAGCGTCCTCATGAGTTACAGTACCATGTTGCCAGGCATAAGCGGATTCGTGTTAACATTGCCTGGTCTTTGTCGACCAAAATTCCTTTAATTTACTTAAAAGAAGACAATGTATAACTTAGTCATTTAGTGTCTACAGGACTATCTTCTGCGATTAGCACATGTTTGCTGCACCGTTATGGTAACCAAATGCCCTATCCTTCCGCTAGTTCCGGTAATCGTCCCCGAAGCGCATTTTGGCATTTTTTCTGACACGATTCCAGGCGTGCAGCCGATTTCACGTCCGACATGTTTCACGTCATATTTAATTTAAAACCATTTGGGCATAGTTTATGTTATCCTTTAATCTCCATTCCACAAAAAGGAATCGGAATTAACCGGAGTTATAGGTATGATTGTAGTCTATTTTGGGCCGCAATGGTGTAATTTATGTGTGACTACCTGGTAAATGTGTCTGTCTTGCCAGACCTTTTTCATTTTCAAGTTGGTATTCATAACATTCTTTTTATGCTCCTGATTTATGAACAAGCATTTTTTTGGACATTCTTCTAGTAACTCATTTATTTTTTTTCATCTTAGACTTAACATGCATTCCTCCAGTTCTTGAAACTTTACCAATCTTGGTGTAATTTTGTTCTCATCCTGGTTGACATCCTAGGTACATATTGCCATGTCTTTAGAATAAACCTGTCCACAGCAATCAGTAACGGCTTTGTTAGGGGCTTGTTGATCAATTGCTTGCGTTCGCTAAAGGTCCCAGGAAATGCAAATAGAATTGATGTGGTTTTGTGTCAGTCTACGAGGAGGGACCAAAAGCTTCATATTTGGGTTGGGATGACATCATTAGTGAAACTATTTGATTTTCAGAGAGTAATAGAAAATTGCAGGTGACTTTTGTGAATCTATTCAGGACACTGACGAACATAAATAGTTGCCCTCAATGAATGTCACTGGTAGTGTAGTCTTTTTTTGGCCCGTTTTATTGGAATGAATGTCCCCGTAAAGATTTTGAGTAGGTTTATCATCTCTCATTTCTTGAGAGTCTGGTACTTCCTACACAACCACCACGTTTCGCGGGAAACAAACAAGCGGTTCATGGTAAAAGCGATCATTCGTATCGCAAACGTCCCTATTCACAACTACGCTAATATTGATGTTTAAACAAAATTGTTAATTAAAAAAAAAAAAAAAAAAAAAAAAAAAAAAAAAAAAAAAAATAAGTCTAAGTTTGTTGTGTCCTTTCTTGGGAAAAATATTAATTTGGCAAATTTTAGAGGCCATGGAAACATATAGCCATTCATCTGCCATCACAATTGTATACTACTACAACGGTGGGTCGGCGATCGGAACATAACCTTATTTAAGTCCATTCCAGTTATTTTCAATCTGGTTTTGGCCACAAAGTTGGTCTCAAAAATGTTCTTTATGATCTGCAAATACTTTTCACTCCTTTCATGCATCTTTTTAAAATAGTAATAGAGTCCTGGATTGTTTATGGCTGTACTTGATGTCTTATCCAATCGTACAATCGTAATAATTAGTATTTTCACGACACGGCAAATGTAAGAAAATGCACGTGACGCGATTTTAGTACAATCAATGACAAGGACACAGACAGACATACACACCCGACCACGCGCCCCTACTCACGCACACGCACCACACGCTGCTGTTACTTTGTCACACCTCAAAGGATCATATTTCTATTTTTTCAGGAGGAAATGCGATTCTGTCCGATACGTTCTTCAGGCTAATTGCGTTGTGTGGGAATTATGCATTTGTGTTAGCCTTGATGCCATATTTGATGGAGGCAGTGACGTTTTGCAATGTATTTTTCAATAATATGTGTCCGGGTTATTTCCAAGATCTAACGGTAGCTTAATTAATCACAAAATTATTCACGATCAGTGTGAGTAAAAAAACAACCTACATTCAGAAAATATTTTCGTCCAAGGTTAAACGTTAATTTTGCTTAGATGTTTGTTAGTTCACGGATTTGAACATTATATTACTCTGCATTCTCTTTTGTAATATTGGCAATATTAATTTTGGTAATCCTATAATTATTCTCTTGTTTGATAAGAATTTGGGTGTTACTATTTTTACCAAAGTACTTTTGAAACCATGTTTTTCTATTAAACGATGCTCTTTGTTGCCCAAAATGGCCACACAGAGTTTTAGGTCCTCGCAAAATATACATAACATCTTGCCTATGAAGTCCAAATTACACCAAATAATGTGTTCTGAAAGCCTGTTATACTTCTTCACAACCAATTCAAACATTTGAGCAGAAGTAACTCTTCCCTATTTGTAGATTTAGGTTTTTTTTCTCACACCGGTTGTACAACCTTGCACAATAACTCCGCCATTTTGATTTAGACGTATATAGTTCCACGTGTAATCCTTTGGGGAGTGACCACAGCTAAAGCAAAGTAAAGGTGATCATCTTGACCCATTTTCATTGGGTTGATAAAATTGTTTATGATCAAGTGTGTGGCTTAACGAGTTATGTAGCGAGTTGTGGCTCATGTCGAGGAACACGGCTGAGCCGGTTCTGAATCCGAAGCCGTAGTTGTTTCGAATGTTTCATCAATTCGTAAGACAATAACCTAATTGGGCACGAATTTATGATGACCCGATCTTTAATTCCGGGTCATCACTGTGCTAGCAGACGGACCCCAACTGGCATTGCGAATGTAGATGTGCTAACCAGTACATCAAGGAATGAAAATGAATGAGCGAGTCCAAGCCCAACTCCCAATTACATTCCCTATTTTTATAATTGTTTTGATTGCACAGAGTGTACACTACTAATATTAGCTATCTTAAAAAAAATGTATATTTACAGTTTTTTGCATTGCAAAAAATATGTGATTCCTTGCAACTCGATCTATATGACTTGATAATATGCAACATATAATGTCCACATGTTATCTTTAGACGTTGTATGGGAATTCAAGTATCCGATCTGCAGGAGTGCTTTTATTTGGCTTTTGCCTACTTTCGTGTTGTTTTGGCGTATCGTCAATGTATTTGTTTCGTTTTAATCAGTCATTTTATATCTTTGCAAATTTGGAAACCTGTCCATTTTGTTTTGTTCTTACTTTCTATACTCTTAGAAGAGTGTAGTATCACATAATTACTTTAACCATTCAATGATTTGCAAAAGCTCCCCTACAATGCTAAGCGAAGCAAAGCCTATACGTAAAATGACTATTTTAGTCCATATATTCCGCGTCCGTAGGACACTTTCTGCAACACTTAATTGAATTAGATTCATATCTTTGAGCAATATTGTTTCTTCCTTTTCTTTCAATTTTTTCACTACAATAATTGACAAAACCCCGCAGAACAATTCACCTCACATTATAATGCTAAGTATGTCAAAAAGGGTACTCATGAGGTCTATGAATATATGTACTCGTGTCCTTTTATATCCGTTACGAATTTAGGGTTTCGATTCGGTAACATTAAACCACAAAAAGTCTTTACATGCAAAACGGAACTTTTCGTATATATTTCGTTTCAAATAAGGGTGCTCATTCTCGCCTGGGGAAAATACTACTATGTAATAATAACGGTGCTCCAGAGTGCCAATTCCCAAACAATATGAAAATCATTGCGTATTTCAACAACAAATATCAGCAACAAACTGAAAGACGTAACCTAAAAATGTGAGTTTTTCAGCTTTGTTTGAAGACTGATGGCCGTATCTAATATGGTAGGTATCTGGTTCTAAAAAGATGGCCCATGCACTCCAAATCATCTGTCGCCAATTCCTGTTATACCTAAGGACAGAAGACGAATATTAATATTCGTACTCATATTTCTCAAAAGATGAAAAGCAAGTAAGTTCGTAACTCTTACACATTTCAAAATCACGGATACCGTTTGCTGAGTATACTCATAACGCAACAGTTTGCTTTATGTTGAGCTTAAAAGTCCATGCCCCGATCGCAAATCGCCTCGTCCCCAAACCCAAATTTTACCGGAAGTGATCAAAATTGGTGCCTACAGAAAGCTATAATTTTTTCGCATTTACTCTGTTAAATCTTTAGAGCTAAATAGTTTTGGTTTGGATGTTATGAGCAGAATTGTTAATTTACTGTTAATTAACTATATACTTACAAGTACTACGTGGGCTTAGAAAATCAAGTCATTCAGCTGCTCTACATCACAACTGATTGAAATATCGGCTTGAAACTCTACAGAGGGTTTTTGAGTCAATGTCACTCAATCACGATGAAAACTTTGTTAATAATTTTAATCGGTCATTTCCCCTTTAATAAATTTAGTACCGATCACCATTACAAATTCCTTTAATGAGACATAGGAACACACCCCATTAAGGATTCTTTCAATTTAATGAAAATGAACGCATAAGGTGAATGTAAACGAAAATTACATTTAACCACCAAAAACTTTTAATTGATAGAAGCACGGGCTCGGACAGCCGCTTTTACTTTAGTCCAGGCCTGGACAAAAGACCAAAACTCGTTGGACAAAACCTCCAGTTTGGCAACGAAACGCTTATCGTGACAGTTGAGGTAACGATACGATAAGAGGCACAACACGCGTCACGTATTTTATTACTCCCTCAGCAACACAAACTTGGGCACAGCTATCGTTATCGTATCGTCGCTCCCGTATTATACACCCAATTAGCTTGGCTCCAGTCGAGCCGGTTTTACTACTTCACTTGACACGGTCTTTCTTTAGCGCGAGTTTTTATTACCTTATTTCAAGTAGCAGGTATCTATTTCGCTGTGCCCAATTAATGCTCTCAGGCCTTTTCTGCTGTGTACCAATATAGCTCTCAGGCTCTTCTAATCATGTTGCACTGGAGCGAAATCCATCATTAAAAGTAACTTTAATTATACAACCGTCACATTAAGCAATATACAGTTTTAATATGCATTATTAAAATGTGAATTTTTCACGGACTCGTGGCATTCAATATGTTCGCGCAGGGTTCAGTGAATTAAAAGTTAAAGCAGGTTTAAGAAAGACGGTCTTTCATGAGTTACTTTTATTATTAAAATTAAATTTTAGTCAGAAGGAATTACTCAGACTTCACCAAGAATTGGCGTTTCAAAGTGATCCTTTTGATGACTTTTTGAAAAAACTGGTTATTGTACGGCGGCTAAGTAGTGAGGAGCATATGACAAACCCTTATTAGTTTGGACGGTATAACGTAAACCTGCGACATAATATAATATAGTAAAGTAGATAGAGGGAGAGCAAGGTTTTTATGTGGTTCGTTATAAACACATGTATGTTGAAGTATTATGTTAATTTTGTGGTTAGGCGCTACAAATATATGATTAATTTTATACACAAAAAGTCTAATTTTTAATAAAAATAACTCTGTAATCCTAGGCGGGAATTTTTACTAATTTGACATTAAGAAGTATAACAATTATTATAAAAAAGAAGAGCTAACAAACTTATTTACTAGTTAAACGCCAATTTAAAATGTAGTTCAGAATTCAACTAGAATCAGTGGAAAATAAGGCCTTATAAATTTTAATAATTAATTATCGGACAATATTACCTTCAAAGAGGAATACAGATTACTGAATGGAGGACTGCCTGCCGATAATAATTGGGGTTATTATATTTATCGCAAAAGTACAGACTGGCGAATCAGGGCGAACCGGTGAGGGAGGAAACTTCCCAGGAATATACGGACACACATTGCAGGGCTCGGTATACGTTGGTAGACAATAATGGGAGATGCTTGAAGGGTGATAGTGTGCTGTCTGGGGAATGGAATGCAGTGTGGCGTCATACCAACGGGAGGGTCAGGCAGGTGTGGCGCGGCGGAAACTTGACCTTTAAATCACGCTCAAGAAGGGCGTAGTCAGTTTCTAGAAATAGTGCAGCTATATAGCACTGTGTTCAAGTTCCAGCACAGCAAATATGTGTATAGAGCAAAGCGTCAGTTTCTAGAAAAAAGAGTATTCTTTGGGTTAAATCCTAGCCAAGCAGAAAATTATTTTTAGAAAAAAGCGCAGTTTTCAGAAGAAAAGTTTTATGAGCATGAGGCGTTAAAAATCCTAGAAACAGGTTAAATATTATTTTAGAAAGAATGCCGCTAATTTGACACTTAAAATCACAACTTGGCCAAAAAATCGCAGTTATCAGAAAAAGATTAGTATTGTGTGGTGTTAAGTTCCGAGCCACAGGCAAAATATTATAAGGAAAAGCGTCAGTTCAAGAAAAAGAGTATGGTGTAATCTTCCTTGCACATTCAAATCATTAGGTTAAGAAAAGCCGTCAGTTTAAAAAAAATAGTATATTGGTGTTTGTAAATCTTGCACAAGAAAAATATAATTTTAGAAATAGGTCAGTGTTCATGGTATTTTAAAATCCAACAAAGTTAAAATATTATTTGAGAATGCACTTGAACTTAAAATTCATGCTTGTAAAAAAAAGCGTCAGTATCAAGAAAGAGATGTGGTTTGCATGGTGTTCAGTTTGCTAGACAGGCAAAATATTAGTTTAGGCGAAAGCGCCAGTTTAATTTAAGAAAGAATATGTGTGTTGTTAAAAATCCAAGGTAAAATTAAAAGAGGCTTCGTTGCCAAATTGCGTCCATCATTCCATGGTAATCGCATGGATTGTGGGTGTGAGCCGGATTTATGTACCGGGGAAAATGATAAGAATTTCTCGGTCGCACATGCCCGTTCCCCCTTTCCACTACGGACCCCTAGGGCTTTTGTCAAATTTTATTCTGTATCAAAAAAAATCGGCAAAAAAGTGGACTTTTGTCCCCCCCCCTTTTGTGGAATTCTTTTCTATAAAACACCATTTGTGTTTGTGTGTTGGTTTGTGGTTGTATAACGGAATTTACCTGCAATATGAATTGTTTGTTTATTCCATGTCAATGATTTACTTAATAACAGAAAAACTGCAATATGATATTGCAAGTTATCCGTAGAATTTGCGATAACCGGGATATTTAGTTTTACTTGTTGTTTTTTACATATTTAAACTCTCGCGACTCAAAGAAAAAAGTCTGTAATTTTCGTCGCGTGGTTGAGACAGAGAAACGAAAATTATTTAACGTTAATTTGCTAACGAGTCTGCGAATGTTGATCATACAAAAATTCCAAACATGGAATTGGGGTACCAAATTGCGTTTTCCCCAAAAAAACAAATGGCCACATCAAAACGGATTTTAAACCAAAGGTAGCTTCAGGCTAAGCCCAACCTATGCATTTTACGCTATGCGCCATGAGGAATGATTTTGAATTTATTTTTTAACTTCCCCACGCCTTTTTCCCGAAATAAGGAAAAGAGGCCGGATGGCACAGGAAATTGCATTTTACAAACTTTGCCCACTGTAAATGTAAACTGACACAAACGTTATGCAATGTCGGCAGTGATCAGGGACATTTTACCAGTTTTATCTAGTAAGTGAGCTGCTATTCTTGGAAATCATTCAAAAGGTGTTTTGTGTGTTATTTTTTGTAAATAACACTGTCAAAACGGTCGGTTTAAAATTTTAAGTTTTCATTTACACCAACCCTTTATATTACCTAATAGGCCTACCACCATTTCATAAAAGAAGTCTAACAACAGGAAAAAATAAGGAAGAGAGAGTGATTAAATGGCCCAATGTAATAGATCTTGTTTTGGATATTGTTGGTGGGTTGGTAATTAAGATCTATAAATATATCTATATATAGTATTTTTCTTCTGAAAAACCAAACTGAAAAAGGAAATCAGTGTCGCAATAACCAAAGAGTTTGTGTTTATTAAATTTCGTACATTTGTATGTAACTTTGCCAGTTGGTTCATTTCAAAACCGGCCATTCATTCATTAATTAACATGCAATGGAATTGGGATACTATTTTCTGTAGTACAATGCCCAAAACAAGTGACGAAACGGTTAGTTTTTTTCGCGATGTTTTTAGTTTTATTCTTTTTTAAGTAAATTTTCTAGCAAAGTTTGCCTTACTTTCATCGTGGTGGGACAGAAGGTCTATTTGTTTCATGTTTATATTGATTAAAAATTGTAGGTTTGCGTTGGAAGGATTTCCAACTACCCAAAAACGATTTTACTGGGTGTACACGGGTAGGTTGTAAACGAATTGTTTTGTAACTTCGCAAATATTGATTATAGCCTGCAGAGATTTTGTGCTGATCACCGCCTATTGTTGGTGTTAATTCGGTGAGGTGCAATAAAATGAAGAAGTAGAGTAGGCCAAATTACGTATTTTAAAGACTCAAGTGTGGTACAGACAGACCAGACAGGTGACTCTCGTAAATTGTAGGTTGTGAATCATTTTCGGTCGTGTATCGTGACCTTCTTCCTGAAAAGCCTAGCTCTACAGTGTGGAAGCCTGCATATCAGCACGATTTTGTTTTTATAAAACAGGGTAGGTCACGAATCGAAAAGCGTATCGTTGCGAATCGTTGCGGCGGACGATAAGCGTTTTATAGTGGCAAAAAACTGGACGTCGTGCCTTAGTGTATTGTGCTTTGGTGACGTTTTAGTTTATAAACCTGGTTAGTGTTATTATGTATTCTATCTTCTTCATTAATAAAACACAACAGTCGACTCCAAATATCTGACTTTAAGATGTCACTCTCTATTTCTTTTCAAACCAGCTTGAACACAAAATAATTTCTAGGGCAATTATGATGGAGTACATATCCATTAAAAGACCATGTATGGTTTTCCAAATGCCCAGTTTTTGTTTGTAAATAAAACCATCTAATGAATTGCATTTACATATTGTAACTGGGCACTCCCGAGAACATATTTCTGCAAACAAACGCACGTTGTTGGTCACACACAAAAAAAATGCGTTTGACTTTATCAAAATGATCCCTATTTTTTAATTGTCCTCTTGTTTGTAGTACCCCCTTAAAAAAACCCGTAAATTTATCATATTCGCAAGAAACAACGTACACAATCTTATTTATATGTTTTAATTCCAGATATCCAGATTTTAAGTAGTGACAATCTCTAAAAGCCTTTTATATACACTGGCAAAAAGTATGCAACTGCGAAAAAACAATTTCAGATCACAAATTTGATTTCAAATTTTATCATGGGTGTTAACGCACGTGACTTATTGAATGCCAAAGTGTTTGTGTTTTTCAAAAAACACATGTTTTCCCTAGGAATCCAAGAGGGCGCGATACATTTGTTTAATTGTCGTGTTCCTTAAAACCACTCTTAAAGCTACAATGCCGATTACACTGACAGTACAGAAACGCCAAACTAATTGCTACAGATAGCTGCAATGATTTGTCACAGGATTCATAGGGCTTGCAGCTCCATGTTAATGGTGGATGGGAAACCCGGAAGTGGTTGGTGTTGGAACGGTGGAAGTAGTGAGGAGAGAAACGTCAATGTGAGAGAGTTGGCGTTCTCTAAGAAAGGAATGAAAACACGCGAATAATCGAATATTTATTTGACACGGATAAATGACGTGGTTTGCTCAGGTCATGTCTGCATACGCATGTACATTGTATGACAAATAGCAAAATATCATCGGTATGATTATTTTTTTAAAGTTATAATGTGACCTCTTTCTTATCATTCACTTTCTTGAGTCCAACAGTGATGGACGTGCTACCATCTTTCATCGACATGAACTCATTTCTGGACCATACAACCACTTCCATTTTGTTCCGTAAACATTCAAAGTAGACCCTA
This sequence comes from Ophioderma brevispina, assembly GCA_023653785.1. NCBI lineage: Eukaryota > Metazoa > Echinodermata > Ophiuroidea > Amphilepidida > Ophiodermatidae > Ophioderma > Ophioderma brevispina. Next base: position 66,957 of record JAMKCH010023026.1, read on the forward strand.
ACAATCCGAACAATTAATTTAGCGACAATTATGAAACCATTTTCTGACGTTTCTGTGTCTGCATATCTGTATATCTAGTGTACAATCGGCAAGTTATTGTTTTTAATCCGCTATAGTTAGGGAAGTTATTGTTTTTTTTAATCCGCTATAGTTAGGGAACATGGTATTCGAATCTAACGTTGTTCGCACTATAGTTTCCGGCCTGCCTGGGGAGTAATATCTGTTTGAAAACACAACTTTGAAATTGATTACATAATATGCAGTCAAGAACTCCTGCTACAATTTGAAATCAATTTGTTATTATAAATATTTTCATCTACTTGCAATACTTTTGGCCAGTGTGTGCATATAATGAAAATGCATACTTTGCTTGTATTTTGGAGAAACATCTTTGTTAACTGCTTTTTGTACACGTGGTTTTATTGTCTTAAAGACATCAGGTCTTATCTTACCAAGCCTTTTTGTAACACGGTTTACCAAGGGTGTAATATATGCGCCAAGCATATCATCAGATCAGGCATGTCAGCCTTGTATTAAACAGACTCTGTCATGAACATCAGACATTGAGCCTCACGGAGTTATTATTTGGTGTCAGAAAGCTCTATTTATGTTCGTAAAAGGGGCTAAAATAAAGCCGATCGACATAAATATAGAGCATAACCAGCCTACCATATGATAAAATTTGGAGGTAGTAAGTAAATGGGAAGTACACAAAAAAGTGACGAAAAAAGATCGTCACGTGTGATTTTTGTTGAAGGTTGCAAAATTTGGAAGCTTTGCACATGTACTACACAGCGTTTCGTAGACAAAACAAACGATCTGTATATGACGATTAAGCTTATTTGTGGTCAGTGTAAAAGTGAATTTCAATGCAGAGAAGACTCATAAGACTCTCTGAAGTTGTAAGCTGTTGTACAATAGTGGAATTCGTGAATTTGCTGGTATAAAACATGATAAATTATGAACAAAAAACAGATCATTGAAACTCGGAAATAAAGTTTCAGTCTTGGAATCTGTTTAGGGTACCGATAGATGCACTTCACAAACAGGCATACAGTAATTCGTTTACAAACTGGAATCTGTGCTGTACTCCATCTCCGCGTAGCAGCGTGTAGGGTAACGATACGCACTGACACACATAGTGACATACATTTGCAATTCGTTTACATGAGATAGGAGTCTGTTCAGAGTTCCGCGCAGCGCGCAGGGTACCGAAAGACGCACTTCACATACACGCACCCTCAGCAATTCGTTTACAGATACTGTATACAGAATTTTTTTGTTATTGAATTAAAATGGCGTCAAATAAGCCATCAATGAACTGGAATGCCAGTGACCTGAACAAGGAATGGAAGCATTTTAAGCAACGTTGCCAGTTCACCTTTGGAGGACCCCTCTCTGATAAGACAGAGAAAGCCAAGGTCAATTATTTAATGACGTATATAGGGGACAAAGGTCGAGAAGTCTATGGAACTTTTGAAGTTGCGCCAGCCGCTGCAGAAGGTGAAGCGGCAGAACATGATACACTTGAAGGTGTATACGCTAAATTCGCTGAATACGTGGCTCCCAAACTAACCAAATAAGAGGTACGGTCACCTTCAATAACCGAAAACAGGCAGAAACTGAGAGGTTTGACAACTTCGTCACAGACTTGAAGATTTTGGTGAAAGATTGTGGTTACACCGACGAAGATCGAATGGTAAGAGACTGTATAGTCCTGCGATCCTTCCATGAAAAAGTAAAAGAGAAGTGTATTGACGAAGGAGGAAGGAGACACCCTGACACTGGCCAAAGCGATTGAAATTGGTAGAAATTATGAAACCCAATTAGACAGCATGAAGGCAATCAGAGGTGCGGAAGGAAATGTCAATGCCGTTGGTGATGCACGTCAAAATAGAAGACGCCAAAGTAAAACCACAAGTAAGCAAAGCAACCAAAACCGTAACCAAAGCAACCGTAACCAAAGTAACCGTAACCAAAGCAACCGTAACCAAGGCAACCAAAGAACAAAGAAAAAATGCTCTAAATGTGGATACAGTCGTCATGGCAAACAAGAAACATGTCCAGCCAAGAACAAAATATGTGACTACTGTAATGGAAGAAACCACTTTGCAACGGTATGCTTCAAGAAGAAAAATAAGGAAACAACTAACCAAGTTGAAGAATCTAGCCATGAGTATGAAGAAAACTCAGAAGTCTCAGATTATGACGACGACATGTACCTTAATCCTGTTTATGCTGTAGATGAAATACCCGTAAACAAGAAATGGATGACAAGTGGTATGAATATGTTGAAGTGCGTATGCAACTAGACACAGACACAAAACGATGCACACTGCCGTATAGCACGTATCAAAGCCTAGTGAAGAAACCACCGCTTCTGAAAACCACTCACAGATTGATGTCGTATTCAGGACACCAGCTAGACATAAAAGGGAAAGTGACCTTAACATTGAAATACAAACACAATAAATGTGATGCAACATTTTATGTGGTACAAACTACAGGTGAACCACCCTTGCTCTCAGGAGAAATTTGCAGTCAGTTAGGTCTAATTGAGAGAACATACAACGTGCAGTTTCAGAAAGAATTTCCGCAGCTAAAGAAGTTCACATAAACACTACCTGGAACCTACACCATCAAGTTAGATCCTACAGTGAAACCGGTGGTACATGCACCTAGAAGAATACCAAAAGCCCTACATAAGAAAGTGAAGAAGAAGCTTAAAGAAATGGAAGATCTTCAGCAGATAACCAAAGTCATAGAGCCAACAGATTGGGTTAACTCTATGGTTACAGTGCTGAAGAATGACAAAGTCCGCATTTGCTTAGATCCAAAAGACCTGAATAAAGCAGTAAGAAGGGAACATTACCACATCCCTACTGTAGATCCCTACTGTTGATTCATTGCCACAAGGGTCAAAGATCTTTTCAGTCATTGATGCAAAGAGTGGATTTCATCAGATCAAACTAGACTATGAATCTAGCTTACTGACATGCTTCAACTCACCAATAGGAGGTCGTTACAGATATCTCAGGCTACCTTTTGGAATCAAATGTGCCCCAGAAATCTTCCAGAGGATCATGGACAACATGTTGGAAGGGATAGAAGGAGCACGAGCTGTGGTGGACGACATTCTCATAGCAGGGAAAGATCTCAAAGATCATAATGCCATCATGAAACAAGTCATAGACAAAGCAAAAGAGTATAATCTGAAGCTTAATTTTGACAAATGTCAAATCAGACAGAAGAGAGTCATGTATGTGGGACATCTAGTCACCAGTGAAGGACTCCAACCAGACCCTGACAAGATCAGAGCTGTAGCTGAGATGCCAGCACCAACAGACAAAGAAGGTGTTCAGAGATTCTTAGGATTCGTCACTTATCTGTCCAAGTTTATACCAAACTTGAGTGAGGTTGATGTACCCTTAAGAGAAGTAACCAGGACAGGACTCCTGTTCCATTGGGATAAGCCTCAGAAAGAAAGCTTTGATAAGCTGAAGAAGCTATGCACTCAGCATCCAGTGTTAGCATACTATGACATAAACAAAGAGCTCACAATACAGTGTGATGCAAGCAGTTTTGCCCTTGGAGGAGTACTCATGCAAAATGGAAACCCCATAGCATATACTTCCAGAGCGATGACAGATACAGAACAACGCTATGCACAGATCGAGAAAGAGATGTTAGCGATTGTCCACTGCTGCAAGAAGTTTCACTACTACATCTTTGGCAGACCAGTGAAAGTTGAAAGTGATCACAAACCTTTGCAATCAATATTTGCAAAACCACTTCTGTCAGCGCCAATGAGATTGCAAAACATGCTACTAAGACTACAAGCCTATGATCTTGATATACAGTACAAACCAGGATCAGACATTCCTATTGGAGATGCCCTAAGCAGAGCAAACCTTCCAGATAAGGAACCAGATATTGAACCGATAATGGTCAATATGGTACAGTTCATAGCAGTAACTCCATCTCGTTATCAAGATTTTCAAGCACACACCGCTAATGAGCTGAATGATTTGCACTCCATGATCTTGAAAGGTTGGCCTGATACCAGACGTGAGACACCACCCTCCATCAGAGAATACTATGGTTTTCGTGATGAACTCGCAGTTTCAGATGGAATAGTCTACAAAGGCATGAATAATGTAGTTCCACCAAGCTTAAGACTTGGTACAAGTACATGAGTCACACCAGGGAATCACCAAGTGCAATCAAAGAGCCAGAGAAACCTTGTTTTGGCCCGGAATGTGCTCGGAGATTGAGAAGATGATAGAAGACTGTGCCAAATGCCAAACATACCAGAATAAACAACACAAAGAAACAATGAAACCAACACCACACCCAGATTTACCATGGATGGAAGTTGCTTCTGATATCTTTGATTGGGAAAGAGAGCAATACTTGCTTACCATTGACTACTACTCTCGCTTCATTGAAGTAGACAAACTTGCTGATCTAAGCAGTTCTACAACCATTGAGACACTAAAGTCCCAATTTGCCCGTCATGGCATACCGGAGAAGTTGAGATCAGACAACGGTCCACAGTATTCTTCAAGAGAATTCGAGGACTTCTGTAGAGAGTATCAAATAGAGCATACTACATCATCGCCTCTATACCCACAATCCAATGGGGAAGCAGAAAGAGCTGTCCAAACAGTCAAACGTATGTGGAAGAAATGCAAAGACAAACATTTAGCATTACTAAATCACCGCACTACAACTTTGAAAGGACTGAACTTTTCACCAGCACAACTACTCATGAGTAGAAGACCAAGAAACAAAGTACCTGCTGCAAGACAAGTACTACAACCTAAGACAGTTGACATCAAAGCTGTCAAACAGAGTAACGCTAAAGAAAAAGCTACGCAGCAAAAGTACTATGACAAGAAAGCTGGTCAAGATCTTCCTGTACTAAAGCCAGGTGATCCTGTTAGAATGTCACCACTTCCAGGATCTAAACAATGACTACCGGCAACAGTTCTTGAACATCACAACACGCCAAGATATTATGTTGTTGAGTACAGTGGAAGAAAGTACCGCAGGAACCGACGAGATCTCAGAATCTCCACGTATGAAGCAAACAAAGTCCCTAGATTTGCTTCATCATCAGTGGCTCAGCACCGTCAACCAGCTGAAGCCAAGTCGCCAGTTCCAGTGAAGTCAACCAGTCCACCTACCAGACCATCCAGCCAGACAACAACCAGCAAGCCAGCTCCAGTACAACATCCTAGACCAGAGAAAGCGACAACACCAACCAGCGATAAGCCAGCAACAGCACCGAAGAAACCAGTGCCAGAGAAAGCCAAACCGCCATCATCAACACCAGTCCGTAGGAACCCGCCCAGACATTGTGGAGCTCCAAAGAAATCAAACTTGTGAATTGACAAAACTTAGGGCAGGCAAATTTAGCAGTTTTGTCAATAACCCAAATTTCTTGAAAGTTAATAATTCTTTTATAGTTTTGTAAAGTTGAAACACTTTTGATTGTTCTTACTTTGGGTAGATAGTTTGAAGTAGTTTTTAAGTTAATCCAACTACTTGCTAATTTTAGTTATCTTATAGAGTCAAGTAAGATCGTGTTCTGCTTGCATTTTATTATTAATCAGTCATTGTGCCTTTAAGTGCCATGGGAATGATATTTACATTCCATTTCAGCTCAACTTACTTGTGAACTAACTGAACTCAAAGACTGCTCAAAGACTACTCAGAGACTAGCATATTGATGCTACACTTCATTTATTTTATGGCACATAAGTTTTTTTAGTGAAATGGCACAGAGCTGAAAACAAATTCTGAGTCAAGTAATTTGCTGAAATCATTTGTTTACTAATCTACAAAGTGACTTTTCACAGAGAGAATTTTACTCTGATATTTAAATGACATTTTGAACTCTAAAGAAAAGGAGATATTTTTCATATCTCTAAAGAAAGGGAGATGTAATATATGCGCCAAGCATATCATCAGATCAGGCATGTCAGCCTTGTATTAAACAGACTCTGTCATGAACATCAGAAATTGAGCCTCACGGAGTTATTATTAAGGGTGTGCCCTCGAGAAGTCGTAATAAAGCACCCGATGCTTATGATTTTGATACCAGTGGATAGTTATGTTCCTCTCCTTTCCAATGATACAAACATAAGTACCAACATACACAGTATGGCGTCACAGTGACGTCACAAAGTCCGCGAGCCAGCGAAATTGGCATTTTCCTAAGAAAATAGGCGAAAATCCAATTTTGCGCTAAAAAGGCTTTCATGCGGTTTTCAGATGGCAATGCACTAGTTTTACATAAACATAGAGTTTTAGAGCCATACTGTACATAATATTTTCAAAAATGTACCACAAAATATCCTTGGGTGGCAACCCCTCCCCTTACCTTTCGACTTTGATGGCATACTCTAACCCCGGTGAAGGTGCTACTTTCACATTTGTTTTCGCTAAAATGACCAAAAAGGATGAGAGAATGATTACTTAGAGGCTTTTTACGAAAGCTTTTGGCATTTTAGCGCACCGGAGCAAAGTTCACTAGGGGGTGGTACACGAACATACTTCTTCGCAACAAATACAAATGAAGAGCACCGCTCATTATTGAATGGTGACGTCATATTTGTGATACAGCTTGGGAAGATTTCAGAAATTCTGCACTGTGTGTTCATGACGTTCGAGAGACTTCGTAGATCTCAGCTGGTCAAAATTATATGCGCAATGATAATGGGAAAATCCGGGATGGTGTCGGCTATTGGAAGCTGAACAGAGAATTCATATCAGACTTTCCGTTGGTGAATGTTGGTGTTGATTTTGTGTTAGTAACGATGCTCCATGAGTCAATCCCAGAAATTGAGGGTTGAAAAAGTACTCCTATAGTCTGATTTTTTTTATTCCTGTCAGTAAACGCATATTGTCGATGGTACGAATTCATTTGGAGGGGATGTGTTGAGATAAAAAACTAAAAAGCCGTATTAACAGCTGAAATACTCAACTTTGTTCAACAGAATGAAATGCTAGAACCCATTTTATATCAACTTTTTTGATATCGAATATGTAAAAGCTTCATACAAGATTCAATTGAATAGATTGTCGGAAAGTCTGAGACACGCCATCGATTCCTTTGTTTGGAGTTAATCAAAGAATGGATAAAGTGTCATTAATATCGAGGCTGGGTTAAGAGGAGGATTAGGCCACGTAAATATTGTAGTTTGTTTTGAGTGACCTAATGATTGGACCAAGCTGTGAACTATTATGAAGCAATAAAAAAATAAATGTAAAGGTATCAGATTTTCTAATATTCCTTAGTGACGTAAAGGAACTTTAGTGAGTACTGACTTATTCGTATCATTTGCTTTTGTTGAATGCTTCATAGTTTGTTACAAGTCTGGTTTTTGGAATTTATTCAATACAGTTGCCTTGTAATATTTTCTTCGTTGAGAAAAGGGACGTTTTTTTAATTATGGCCTTAATCTGATCCGGTATTGTGACATCAAATTTCTATTGTATTGATTGGGTAAAGCATACAACCTCTCAGAACGAGTGGAATCGTCGACACGCCCCAAAAACTTTTAATGAACTGAACCCTACTACAAATAATCGTAGATTATGCGCGATATAATGTGGCTAGGGAGATGTACTTTTTGTATTTTGTCACTTTGGTCAATTCTAAACACACTGTCTCATCTATGCAGTGTGACATTAACGTTTACTACGTTGACATTGCAATAGTGCATGGCTATTTTTCGGCAGTGGAACCAAGTTTGAATTGGGTAATGCAATGGGAGTATTGATTGCTGCCATAATTATTTGCGCAAACTGTGTTTTGACTCAGAAGGGTCAGTTGCAGCAGCAGCGCGATCAAGCATGGTTTGCATGACACGTACAATGTACACAAAGATTTACTGCATTCGGTTGTGTGTATACTGCAACGCGGTTTATTTAAACTTAGGTCAGTCAGCCGTGGCTTGATCAAGCGCTATATAACCGAAGAGTCTTCTGGTAACTTATTTGCATAAATAGGAATGTACTACACAGGCGCGAAGTGCCGTCGGTGACTAGCGTCGGTGACTAGAATCGATTTACGCATACATTAAAACTTCATACAGTTTCAATAGAGTAGGTTTGTTTGTGTGGTGACCACCACTCCCCCTTGGTAAGACGAGGGTAAATAACAATAACACACAAACATCCAACTAAACACATTTATATAATGTTGTTGACTCCAGACATTTTTTGAGAAAGTATGGAAATGAATCTGAAATTTTAGCAGGAGTAGCTATTAAACTTACATTGTTGCATTCGGATTCACGATTCTACCTGATTCATGATTATTGATTTAACAACCTGATTCATGATTATTCAAATCAAATCTTTATTTCCATGCAAAAAAAATATGTACAATATAAAACATACTACACAACATGGAGGAGGTGAACAAAAGGCCAAAAAGACCTGTAAACGGACACCTCCTAAACGAAAATAAATAACACACGTGTTTGTCTGTGACCTCTGTAATTATAGTTATCAATGGTTAAGCCCATGACATACTTCCAGTCGCAGCGAGCGATTGGCGTGCGCAATACCGAATTTTGACCCAAGATCAAGTGTTACGCATGCTCAAGCGCAGAAATCGCTCGGTGCGACTGGAAGTATGTCAAGGGTTTTACCATTGATAACTATAATTACAGAGGTCACAGACAAAGACGTTGCATGAAAATTTTTTTTTTTTTTTTTTTTATAACAATAACACACAAACATCCAACTAAACACATTTATATAATGTTGTTGACTCCAGACATTTTTTGAGAAAGTATGGAAATGAATCTGAAATTTTAGCAGGAGTAGCTATTAAACTTACATTGTTGCATTCGGATTCACGATTCTACCTGATTCATGATTATTGATTCATGATTATTGATTTAACAACCTGATTCATGATTATTCAAATCAAATCTTTATTTCCATGCAAAAAAAATATGTACAATATAAAACATACTACACAACATGGAGGAGGTGAACAAAAGGCCAAAAAGACCTGTAAACGGACACCTCCTAAACGAAAATAAATAACACACGTGTTTGTCTGTGACCTCTGTAATTATAGTTATCAATGGTTAAGCCCATGACATACTTCCAGTCGCAGCGAGCGATTGGCGTGCGCAAGCGCAGAAATCGCTCGGTGCGACTGGAAGTATGTCAAGGGTTTTACCATTGATAACTATAATTACAGAGGTCACAGACAAAGACGTTGCATGAAAAGCAGTGCAAAATATCAATTGACAAGGGTTTTTTGGTAGGGTGAAAAAAGGGAGAAGTAAGTACCTCCTTCGGTAAACAAGGGTTAAATATACTTACCACTATCTCGTACAAGCTCATCTTATGTAAGATAAATCAACACTTTGATTTGTATTGCCAAGTGTGGGAGTATCAAATTTCAGTTCAATGTTCAAACAAACTTCAATGTTCAAACAAACACTCAACACTCAAAAGCCAGTATTAGAAATGTCATTTAAGTTTAAGTAGTTTATGAACAGAAGTAATAGCTTAATGTTTCGCAGCAACATTCAAATAAAGAGCTTTCAACAGATAACATTAAACACAAATTATAACGCTTGAATAAACCTTTAATTCCATAACTATTTACATAAACTACACACACTGGACAAAAGTATTGCAACATGCAGAAAAAATGTTTTACAATCATAAATGGGCTTTAAATTGTACGAGGGGTTCTTGACTACATTACGTAATTAATTAGAGGGGTTGTTAATTTGCAAAATTTAATTTTTTTTATATGAGGCCCCACTTTAAAATATGGTATAACCATACTAAAACAGATTGCAAAGGAAAAACATAAATTTGACTTTGGCAACCCCCTTGAAAATTTTGGTGTTAAGGTTGCCGAATTCGACAGGTTTAAATAATTAAAATAGTCATGTATAGTGTTTTCAATATAAAAACTCCTCAATTCATAGATTATTTGATTGGAAATACGAAACAAACTAGGTTTTGATTATTAGATATGTGTGAAATATATTTAAAAAACCCACGGAATAGATTGATAGGCCTATTAGGCCATATTTCATAATTTATGTAATATTAGGAAACTGGTTGCTGGTTTTAAGGGTTACTGTCACTAGTTCTAAGGTCTACTGTCCTTAATTTAATTATAACCCTACACCTAATCATATAACCATAACCCTAGGCTACATTTATCGCTATAACCCCCCCAAAAATCCTTCTATTACCCTTATTCTATAACCAATTCATAGCATTTTAGTAGGGCAAATCAACTTGGAAGTGCATCTGCAGAGAAATCCAAGTCAGTTGATCTTAAAGAAAAGCACCCTTCCGAATCATTCAGACTACAAAAATGTGGTAAAGGCAGGTGGGATGATGATACTAGCATGGAATTTGAAGCCGGAGGAATTGTAGAAGCAAGTTCTACAGAGTAAAGGAATGGCCAATATTGCTGTTGATCATAGAACTTCGGGTTCTCGGACAATGGGTGGTCCTTTTACCTTTAGGAATGTGATATATGACTATACACTTTACTATACATCACTAATTCCACATTTGACGAAAGCAGTATAAGTTTGTATCTGGGAGTTTGATACAAAAAGGGATACATCTCTATCATTGCCCCAAACCAGTGACATTTTCAGGCTGTTGAAAGACCACAGAAAGCTTCCACTAAATACATAATGTAACAAATCGTAAGTTGTTCTTGAACAATGTAACAGTAAAGTCAGATGCTGGGTGAGGGATTCTTGGATTTTGATCGAGTACTTATGCGCGTTCCGAAAAAAAGTGGGACTAGCTGCAGTTGCGGGACTACCGCTGGGGGTATCAAATTTATAATAGTCTTTTCAGAGACGTTTCAAGTCTCGCTTGGGGTATCAAAATTCAGTTAAGATTGTGGCTGTTTCAGTGATACCAATTGGAAAATAAACATGGCAGCAAAATGATCACAAACGTGTCAGTTTTTTTTAGAATACAGAAGCGTTTTCTTCTTATATGCCATTTTAAAGGTATGATTTTATTCATGTATTGAAAACAGGTCCCACTAGAGGTATAATTTTACTGCGAATTGGTCCTGTGTATAGGGGCATATACTTTATCTAAAATTGGTAGATTTGCACCAAAAAATGGTCCCGTTGGGTGACGTATATTTTCACTTAAAATTGGTCCTAACTCGTGGAACATGTACCCAACAAACCCCTAAGACTACGAGCAGATGTCACTTTGGATAACAATGTACACACTTGTAAAGGAATAAGCAGGGCCATATTCTTTAGTTTAGGGATAATCAACATGAAAATTATGTTCTTGTAATATAACTGAAAGTTATTGGTAATGAACTCTTGCACTATATGATTTCTTTGCACAAAAGCAGGCAAAACGGGTGTGGTGTCTTAAGTGGGTGTGGGTTTCTAGGTGGGTGCGGGTGTCTTAGGTGGGTGTGGATAGGGTGTAGGCCTAGTGCAGATGTGGTGGTGCAGATTTAAATTAGTTATTTTATGAAATAATCAGTTTAGAAAGGTATATAAATGTAAATTGCATTATATTACATAATTTCCTATACTATACTATTACATTGTGCAAGGCTTCCGAATTTGACAACCTTGAATCAAACTTTCAGAGGGCATGTACAGGGGGGTTGCCGAAGTCAAAAATGATTTTTTCCTTTTGCATATTGATTTTCAACTATTATACCATATTTTGAAGGGGCCTTATAAAAATGTGGGATTATCAACTCCCCATAAATGAATGCCAACATTTCGTTTTTCAATCAGATGTTATTCCTCAGAATTCATAAGCACGAAAAAAATGATAAGATTTCCACGTTCCTTAAATATGGCGGATTAAAAGAGATGGCTAACGGCAACTTTCCGACGACGGCAACGCATAATTTGATATCGTTTTCAACTACCAGTCTCAATTTATTACCAAGTTATTAGGCGGATTAGCCCGAGACGGAAAGAATGGAAAGGACACCAAACTGGCATTGACGCATCAGTTGTGCGTAGGATAATTTAATCCAAGCAAGCATTCATACAGATAAAAACAAAATGCCGAGGTTCATGCGAATATGCGAGATACCTGCGTACCTCGCATACTCGCATCAGAACCTGCAAACGCCGGCCATCCCGGACGTTGGCATCATCTCAATCAGCATTCCACCGGACGCTGCCCAAGCAGCATCCCACCGGACGCTGCTCAAGCAGCATCCCACCGGACGCTATTTGAAGCGTAATTTGACTATTTGTAAGTTGTAACTTGACGCCTGTTAATTCAGTTATTGTCTATTGATGTCATCGCCCAAGACTGACATCAGTGATTCTTCTGATCCACAGATGATAGTTTTACTTGATGACCTTTGAACTCAATGGCCCAAACAAAGTACACCTCACATAGAACATTAGGCTAGTGGCTGTGACCATGTCTTATCATCATAGCCATTAATTTGGAGCAGAAAAAATACGCTTTTAAAGGAAATATTTCCGCCCACGTAGCATTTACCCCCCCCCCCCCCAAAAAAAGCAAACTCCAAATCGGATGTTCATTGGTTAGTGGTTTTTCTGACTACGTATGATTATCATAATCATTTATTTGGGGCAGAAAAAGCATTTTATAGCAATTAAATAAAATGTATCTATTCCATGCACTCTTATTCTAGATTGGTTAAATTTGACACAAAAGTTGTCAAATTTGACACGGAAAATTAGTCCGCCGGGAAACCACAAATTATTGGTCAAAACGACACTGGGAAAATGTGTCAGATGAAATGACACAGAAAAGTGTTAGAAATCACTAAAATCCGAGTCAAAATGAACATTTTTTGTGTAAAAAAAGAATCGGAAAAGACAACCATCAGTTTCAAACTTAATAATTTCCGTGTCAAATTGAATAGATTTCTGTGTCAAATTTTAACACATCTGGGAGGTTCAAAATCAATCGGGAAATTTGACACCCAAAAGAAAATATACCACAATGCAAATTTGGGAAGTGTATCATTTTATATTCATGAACTACTCAATGCAAAACAGTAAATGGAACACAGTATTGTGCATAAAAGCGTGAGAATGCAGCTGCATTGCTTGCACTAACAAGTGCCATAAGTTTTTCCTGTATTTCCGATTCGGAAAAAGAAGTTTCACACTTTTCCACCTCATAACGACCAATAAATTGGTCACTCTGACACAAAAAAGTGTAAAAAATAAATGACACGGGAAATTTGACAAATTTCAATTAAGAGTGTGTGGCCTTTGGTCCCAAGCAAAGCACACTCCGCAAACAACCCCATATGGAACATTGGCCAGTGGTTCTTGTGACCATGTTTGGACACCATAGAAAAGGTCATTTTAAACAAATTTTTTTTTTTTTTTTTTTTTAGAACTGGATGTTTAGAAAATTTTAAAACAGTTTTGAAGAGAAGAAACATTTGGCTCTGCCAAAAAAGTCGTTGCTTTTCAAAAAACACTTTTGGCATCAACACACACACTCTTTTTCCAAAAATGATGTTCTCAGAAAAGTGGCACTTTGCACTGAGTTTGCAGTATTAAAGGTCTAAAGTCACGAAATTATCAATTTACAACAACGATTTCATTTATTTTCTTTACATTATTTGTGATCTGAAGTAAATAAGCGTAATTTGACTATTTGTAAGTTGTAAGGTATTTGAAGCGTAATTTGACTATTTGTAAGTTGTAACTTGACGCCTGTTAATTCAGTTATTGTCTATTGATGTCATCGCCCAAGACTGACATCAGTGATTCTTCTGATCCACAGATGATAGTTTTACTTGATGACCTTTGAACTCAATGGCCCAAACAAAGTACACCTCACATAGAACATTAGGCTAGTGGCTGTGACCATGTCTTATCATCATAGCCATTAATTTGGAGCAGAAAAAATACGCTTTTAAAGGAAATATTTCCGCCCACGTAGCATTTACCCCCCCCCCCCCCCCCCCCCCCCCAAAAAAAGCAAACTCCAAATCGGATGTTCATTGGTTAGTGGTTTTTCTGACTACGTATGATTATCATAATCATTTATTTGGGGCAGAAAAAGCATTTTATAGCAATTAAATAAAAGGCATCTATTCCATGTGGCCTTTGGTCCCAAGCAAAGCACACTCCGCAAACAACCCCATATGGAACATTGGCCAGTGGTTCTTGTGACCATGTTTGGACACCATAGAAAAGGTCATTTTAAACAAATTATTATCAGAGGCAGCTTTTTCTGCTAATGTGACGTTTGACGCCAAACAAAGCACACCCCATATGGACCAGTGGAGCGTGTGAATGTATCTGGTCACTATAGTCATTGATTTGGGGCATAAAAGAACTTTAAAGGAATTTTATATACTAAAAGGCGGCTTTTATGTAATCGTTATATGCCTTTGAACCACTCTCTAACTTCCTGATATAATTAGCCAAATGTTCAAAAAGGCCTGCTCAATGGACACTCTCCCTTCCTTGCTGATTAAACAGAACTTGCAATGTTTATTATCCATCATCACCGGGGTTGTTAAGAGCTCTCTTTTGTCATGTGTATTTCCTCACAATTTAAAGTATTCAATCATTACCCCCGTACTTAAAGGTGCGTGTTTCCAATTGTTTTTGGTATCCCTTGATTTTTACCAAGAAGAAGTACCAGTCTTGATATCAGATGAAAGACCGTATTTTCTCATTTTCGGCCTAAAATTTCAGCCTTCAATTCCATTTCATTCCCAAGATAGCGATAAAACTGCCGTTTTAATGGTTAACCCAGTTTGTGTCCCACGATACTTAGTGGCGTGTATACAAGTGCCAGGCTCTCATATCAAGTGAGACACAAGTACATCAATCGGAACAAGTTCTTCAATCAAGTTCTTCAATTATATATACATGTACAGGATTATGAATACAGAGTACGGAGATATAAACAAGCACGTTTAAAAATGTATCTTTGGGTCGTGATGCACTTAAGAGATACAAGCCAGTTTCCAAGATTAAATTGATTGCAAAAGTGATTGTGAAGGCCGATAGTACATCATTAGTGATCATAATTTAGGCGAGCCATTTCAATCAACATACAAAGCTTAAGCGCTCGCTCTCTTCTCCATATCGGAACGCTATTCTTCAAGTCTTGAAACCAGCTCCCCTAGCGTGATATACCACAGATCAAATCTCACCGATCGTTTTACTGGAGTGATGGTTTTTAATACCAGTGCTATATTTAAGCGTCATATTTGCAATTACATTGTTCCCCAGGGCTCCGTTATAGGCCCACAAGTTGTCATAATGTATACTTATATGTAGATGGTGATATTATTAGAAATTCTAATGCTAATGATAACCAGTTTTCTGTGAATTTGATCGACAAAATTTGAGTGACTGTGAGCCTGCTCCAAGCAGTCTATATAATGGGAGAGGAAACTCACCCTGCTTGAGTGAGCCCTCGGTCCTGCCATCCAACTGTGATTGAGGGCAGTATTCAAATGCTCGTAGACTTGATGAGGGCCTGATAAAAAATGAATCTAAGATTGAAAGTTATATTTATCGTATAAGTATTGTTTTATGTGTTTTGTTCCTATTATTAACATGATTGAAAATCATGTGTTCAAATCACAAAATGATGTGTTGAAATCACAAGCAATCCTGTACGACTTTTACTTACTAGTCCACTTGGTATTTACCTATTTCGGGAAATTAATATTTTCGCAATTTGTCGTTCTTTTTTTTTTAATTTTGTGTTTTAAGTTTCCTTCGTTTTTATTCCAAAGAATACTTCTACATTAACGCGGAGAGTGCAAAAGAAGGTTTGATCAGCCTGATGTTGTATGCTGATAACTTAGTTTTAATGTGTGAAACAATGGAGGGATTGAGGGAGGACTTTCGGAAATGGAAGGAGGCATTTGAGAGTAAGGGTCTGAAGGTAAACCTTTGGGTGACAAAAGTGATGGTAAGCGGGGTGGACTGGGGAGGTGTTAGTGAGTAAGGTAGACCCATGTGGCGTGTGTGGGAAGAGGGTAAAGGCAAATTCAGTGTGGTGTGAGAACTGTGGGAAATGGATCCATGGGAGATGCACAAAAATGAAGAGAGTAACCCCAAGTTTGGCAAGACATTTTGTGTGTGGAAGATGCGACAAAAGAGCTAGAGGGACGGTGGAACAGGTGAAAAAGTTGTGTGATGAGGTGGAATCGGTGAAGGAGTTCACTTTCCTGGGGGACAGCCTGGGTGGTGGATGCGAGGCAGCTTTGACAGCTAGAGTAAGGTATGGGTGGGTGAAGTGTAGGGAGGAGAGTTGTTACACGGGAAAAGATTTCCTTTGAAGACGAAAGGAATGGTGTATAAGAATTGCGTGAGATTGGTGATGCTGTATGGGAGTGAGACATGGTGTGCCTGAGCGAAAACGATATGTTGATTCTTAGGACAGAGAGAGCAATGATGAGAGCGATGTGTGGTGTGAAGTTCATGGATAGGATGAAGATTGAGGACTTTATGCAGATGGTGGGTTTTTGGAGAAAGAAAGAAGAAAGAGAGAAAAAAAACGGTGGACCGGTTGGCGAAGGCGAATGGTGTACGTTCGTATGGACATGTTTTTGAGTTCGTGGGCGGTTTGAGGAGGAGGGGACGACCAAATAGGACTACTACTACTACTACGACTACGACGACTACTACAGCCTGTCTAAAAAAAATGGTACAATCAGAAAAAAAATTGGTTAAATATGAAATTTCAAAATAAGTCATTCTTACTTGGCATAATATTATAGAACAAAGACCAGGCTTTCCAATGGTGTTTGTTTCATCTTATTTGCTTTTGTCAATCCAGAGATATAATCAATTTAGTGCGATATACCAAAATCGATTTTGTGCCACTTTTATGCAAGGGCAGAGTTGCTTCGTCCAGTTATGCCATGCTGTCTTGAAGCTCACAAAGATTGCAACTTGACTAAAGAAACAAAACACAGATTAACGTAAATAAAAGAAGTCTAGTTTTATCGACATAAGTTTAATAGTCAACATAATCAGTTCAATGATAAATATCTTCTTTTCATAAATAATAAACAATACAAATATTTATTGCACTTCAATGAAATGGAACTTTGAATTTATTACAAAATTGGTATCTGTTAAAATCAGGCCAGGAGGATGTAATTACAACCAAAATAAACACTCCAAATCCAAAGAATAGTTTAAAAATATTGCACTATCTTTGTGTATTTACTAATTGTGGAAGTCAATAAAAATTTGAATTTGGAAGCAAAGTATCAAAGTGTTGGTAGGAATTTGCATTTCATGATACTTCAAGACCATAAAAACTCTCTCCTCCAGGTTGCTGTACGCCGGCTATGTGCCCATGGTTTTCTTCTAACAAACAACAATTATGTCGAATGTTATTCACTTTATCTTAAAGCCAGAACTTACTGATCATAACTTCCACCATTACGTAACTGTTTTCGTATCTTTCAAAGTTTCTTTACCAAGTTAATCCCTTTTAAAGAATTTCATATCTGTTCAAGTGTGAATAACTTATATTTAACAAATTCGTTCACCGTTTTCGCTCAACCAGAAAGTGGCACAAACTCGATTTTTGTGTTCCGCAGTAAATTGGAGTTATTTTCTCGATTGAAACAAGCAAATGAGATAAAACAAAAAATTCTGGAAAGCCTGGTCTTTTCTCTTTAATGTGATGTACAAAACGACTTACTTATGTTGAGATATAATATTGAAAAAAAATCGGTTTTTGATTGTACCATTTTTTTGAGACAGGCTGTCTACTACTCCTCCTTTTTCACATCCAAATTAAAGTCATGAATGTCCACGGAGGTTTTTAAGCATTTACTAGAAAAATCCTGAAATTTGTTATCTGCGGAAAGCGAACAGGCACTTTTTTCATTAAGAGGGCCGATAAGGCACAGAGCGCCTTAAAAACTTCTTTCCAATTATTCTTGTTCTTAAACAAGTCTATTGATCAACATCTAATAATTGAAATTTTGAAGGAAAATGACTGAAAATATATTTAACAAAATGTTCGATCCAGGAAAGTGATAAGGGACGATACGAAAATCAACACCAACATTTGAACCAGGTGTAGAAGTAATTATAGTCCGGCGTATTCATAGTCCGGCTACAACGGTAAGGAATAGGACACTCAATTCAATTGACTCTTCACGCAACATTAGTTTCACGCTTAATTCCGTTATCGTCTATGGAGCCCGGACTATGGCTCCCGCCGGACTATAGTTGCTTTCACACCGGCCTCAATCATCCGGAAGCACAATATAATACATGTATGCACATGATGTGCAGCTGTATCTAACATTTGATCCAAAGATTGATGCCAAATATCCTATTGACCGGTTATCTCTTTGTATTGACCAAATCAATGAGTGGATTCGCTGTAACAAACTCATAATAAAATGCTGAATTTTCACTGTTTTAATCCACCTTCTACCTAACAGAATCACAAGCTCCCTCATTGGTGTGCAATTCCAATAGCAACATAGTGGAACTTTGCTTTCATCTTGTATTTTTCTCAGAAATTTCAAATTCACCTTGGTCTTTCCCATAGACGTACACAGTTAAGATCACGGTCATGACAAAATTGATGCTATCAGCATATAAAGGGTTATTTGATTTAAGTATTATTAATTGTTTCCCAAGGTATATATTAAGGCAAATAAATCCCAAGATTTAATTACTTTAATTTTTTAATTAGTAAAATATCTTCATTTTTTCACTCCCGTTGGTGCCCAAGGGGAGGGGGTTCCTAGGGATTCAACCTAATTATGCTAATGAAGCCGTGGGCGGATTTAAACTTTTTTGGTTCTTCAGGAGAACGCGTATCATAAATCAGACAAATAGCAAAAACTCCTTGAAAAATGTCATTGTGTAACCGAGAAATCGCAAAAAAAAAATCAATGTTTGGTCCCATGGGTACTTAAGTGTTAAACAAATTAAAAAATAAAGATCATATCCGAGGTCATTGTCACTTGCATTTCTACTGCACTGTCAAACATCGTTCAGTGTTAAATCTAAAAATATACCTTTGATCCAAAAATCAATGGTAACATGACTGTGACGACAGCATTTTGTGAGATTATTTTGTCTAGACATGGGGCCGATTTCACTAAAGGTTTGCGAGAGTCGCTAAGGCCGGTTATAATTGCTAAACTGGATTTCGATCGCAATTAAGCTATTACTTTTATACTCGATTCGCGCTGATATAGGGACAACCTGTACTTTTTTACGGGTGAGAATTGTTTGTGAGGGGCGAACAGTAATTAAACTTTGCATCGCTCCTAGTCCGTGCGTTCTTAATACTGTGAGTTCTACGGTTAACACGACGGTGCAGTGGTCAAGACATAGCAGATCAGTGGTGAAAGTATTGTACGTCAAAATGTGAAATACCACCTGTATAAGGCAGGTGCGCTATTGAATCCTGAATATGGTAACAATGGTTTTTGCGCTGTCCAAGCATGTAATACGGGGCCTCATCATGCACTTTCATACGGTCCTAAACTAATACAAATACAATGGTCAATAGCCACTCATAGATGGTCCAATGTAGTTCTTAATAGCTGAAGCTCGTGGGATAAAGTATTTGGAAGTGAAAACCTTGGCCTAAACACATAAAAACTCAAACACAACATCAAAATCGACCAGATTCTATTTAAATTTACCATGGATTCGTATGTAGGACGGTCGGATAGTACCATACTGTAAAATGTGTTGTTGAGGAATTTAATTATTTTTCCATGCTCAATTCCAAATATCATTTTTAATTCCATAATTATAATGCCATATTCTTAACCCTCGTCCAACCAAGGGTTGTTCTACTACGTTCACTACCGGGGGACTACCCCCTGATTTTCGTAATTAAGGGACAACATCATCTTGTTTGGTATCAATGTGTAGCTACATATGTCTTTTCTTCAAATAAAGTACAAACCTATCAAGTTTTAACAGTATGACGTCACAGTGACGTCATAGCTGAGAGCTTATTTATAACGTTGTTTGAAAGCAAATCTCCAAAATCAAAGGTTTTTCGACCATTTTCGCCATTCATGCAAGCAAAATTGGTATTTATTTGGCAATGATGGGTGTAAGCATACATGTCATTACTCTAAAAAATAAAATATTGTCAGTATTAGCTTACAGTACAGCATGATACGTAACAAAAGTACCATTTTGGGGCATTTTACACAGTAAAGTATAGGAAGGCGGCACCCCCCACACACCTTCCGACTATGACGGGACACCCTGACCTCCCTGAAGGTGGTACCTCCAATTTTCTTTCGCTAAAATGACCGCAAAGGATGAACTTACAATTACATAAAAGCCTTAGATCATATTCGTTTGCGTTTTTGTGCGACAGGGAATCATCCGTTGGGCGGGGGTTAACCCCCCCTCCCGGTCGGACGAGGGTTAAACACTTGCAATCAAATTCTTAACACTTTTAAACACTTATATAAGATAGCGATTTCCCATTTAATTCCTATAAACACCGTCTTTACAGTGAATTGATGTGAATGATTTATAAATCGACTGTATTGAAACTGTACAAAGTTCCATTCAGAAAAGTACAGTAAACAAAATTAAGTTTTGTACTTGTCC
This sequence comes from Ophioderma brevispina, assembly GCA_023653785.1. NCBI lineage: Eukaryota > Metazoa > Echinodermata > Ophiuroidea > Amphilepidida > Ophiodermatidae > Ophioderma > Ophioderma brevispina. The sequence continues at coordinate 87,563 of JAMKCH010023026.1, forward strand.
CCCTTTCCTTTCAAATCACTTTCTATTGTTAGGCAGCCAAGCGACTTCTTGGAAGATGAAAATGCTTCTTCCCTATTTCACCCAATGGACATGACCCAAAACTTTTCCCAGCTCCTATATCAGCGCGAATCGAGTATAACAAACAATTTCACTAATACTTAGTGATTATATTTTAATCGTTAAGTTTGAATTATCATTTAGCGGTTGCTCATGAGCATCCGCTAAGAAATAATTCAGTCATGGTCATGTCTTGTGTCGGATCAGGTCCATTGATAGCACCAAACTGATTCTTCAGCTGTTGTTTTTGCCACATGAAACTCTTTACACAACCCGTCGTGTAATGGTGTTATCGAGTGCTTTGATATTTAATATTCCCATCGATTTTTTGTAAGGATGCTCGTTAGTATGGGGTTTAAAATTTGAGGGGAAAACACCTGATTTTTCTAGAAGAAAGGTCACATGAAACTATTTTTATAATCCATAGTAAATGGTTTTGTCGAATGATTCAATATTTAGTATATTCTTTGAGTAAAGGTGTTTATTGTTGACCGTTATAGAATTTGAAAAGTGATTGATTTGCAAGAAAGGTTTTAATTGTTTCAAAGAAGAAAGGATGACCAACGTGTAAAGGGAAGTATATTACTTGCTATTGATCAGTGTAATTATTTATTTACTCATTCAATATCTGCAGCCATATTGGACAAGCAATAACAACGGTACTTAAGAAAGAAGAGGAAAAATAACAAGAAATTTGTTAACTGTGTACTGAAAGTGGGAGTGGGCTTTCATTTAAAGCAATATTAACACATTTTTTTAAGAGCGCCCCCAATTTTTCAAAAAAATTGAGATTTTAAACGGTTGCATTGGTAACTGGCTAGTAAACTATACCTGTGAATGTCACAAACGAAGGAATTTTGTACACTGTAAAAAATATTTTACTCATGTTGAGTAAAAAGTCACAGCTCTTAATGTTGAGTAAAATCTTAGTCAAAGTTGAATAAACCTTACTCATTGTTGACTAAGCTTAGTCATTGTTGGGTAAAATATACTTAGCTTTGTGTAAGGTTTACTCAACTTTGACTAAGATTTTACTCAACATTAAGAGCTGTGGCATTTTTTACTCAACATTTTTTGGGGTGTAATTAGAACAATTATTATCGGGATCCCGATAATAATTCAACGGCTGCTGGAAACGGCCTTCCAATGTGAAATAGATGGGAAATAGACCATGTACGTGTCTACGCTCATCCATTAGTTGTTTTATTGGTTCAGGCAAGTCAAGTTAGAGGTTATCTTCTCGAGATGGCACTATTTCATCATGGACGGACATAAACGTAGCATTTCCAGCTTTGCCGTTACGTCCGATCTGGGATCCCAATTCTAATTACAATTCGCTTATTTTATGATGAAATACGCATTAATTAGAATTCCGTTCGCAGGTATAGTTCCTAGACATTACCAACGTAACCCAGTGGTAACTGTGCCAAAAAATATCAAACTTTTGAAAAAAATGTGCTAAGTGCTTTAACAGTTGACAGTGCTTAAATTCACGAGTGGCGAAACCACAAGTCGAAAAATTAGTTCACTATCCTCATAAAAGAAAGGAAACACAACAACACACACACACACAACACACACCCACACCCGCCCACGACGTTTCAGATACAGTATAACACACACACACACACACACAAACACACAAAACACCAACAAACACCCATTCACACACAAACACACCACTCTCTCTCTCTTCTCCTCTCTAGCGCGCACACAACACCACAAACACCACAAACATGCGCGAGGTCGCACACCAATGCATTCTTAAGCGTGGTAAGGTTGTTAACTTGGCCCCCACCACTGATCTCAAAACAGTTCCCAGGAGGGAATTTTCGATTACCCGTTGCCACCAATGTTAGAGTGGCTCTAAAGGGTGCTGATCACTTTAAGCTGGATCCAACCTCACCAAATGGTGGGGAACTCTCAATAGACGTTCTTCAAAAATGGCCTTGTATAAGACCCAACCTGACCACCTGAGCTCAAAACTATCCCCATAAATCCTACATCGTCCCATGTAGGAGATCTCCAGGAATAAATCCCCACACTACCCAATCACTGCTTAGTTTTATAAAATGTCACCAATAGCGGGCGCTATTCCAAAAAAATCTTAAATACCTAGAAAGTAACAAAGGCTCCATTGAAAGTCCCCTTTCGTTTCAGTTCTAAAATGTTTTACGTTAATCATTTTGCAAGTTACAACTTTACTTTCAGTACGCCTAAGGTTATCTAAATGATTATATGACAAGAGGATGCTTTTAAAATGGCCGGCAAACACTTTAAAATGCTATTCCAAATGCGTGATATGTTATCACTGGTGATTTAATTTCACGTACCTCAATAATCCTGATTAAATTGTTGAGGATTCTGCACTTTTTTTTCGGATGCACCTTTTGGAAATAGATGTTTGCTCAATCTAGAAATTCGAAAGATAAAGTGATCAATTTAAATGGTAGAAAAAACCTGTTAAATTTGTGCAAGTTCATAAAAGTCATATGGTTAATGTTAGAGTGGATGGAGATAAAAATGGCGAGTTCACATTTATAGGTTCAAGTGGTGCTAGTGTTGTCGATTACCTCATCGTTGTTCCTCTATTTTTGAAATATGTGTAATTTGCAAGTGGGCAAAACGAGTAGGGAATCTGATCATATGCCTTTGATTTGGGAATTAAAAGAGTAGCGTTAACAATTGCCTTGATCAAAGCCTTCATGGATCCGAACAAACATTGTTAAATATCGTTGGAATGACGCAAAACTCACTGATTTTCGGACAAAAATTCAATCATCTGAAACTAAACGTAAACTTGATAATTGCATGTGATATTTTGAGCTCAAATTATGCTGATATTGATGTTTGTTGGTGAAATTTGCATAATTTGGGTGCCGTGTGCAAATTCGATGAAAGTTCGATCAAAACCATACTGAGAAAAAGAAGATAAGGATTGGGCTGGTTTGACGATGATTGTAAAGTTAAGAAGTCCGAGATTGAGAGAAAGTCAGGAGCCTTAACTCTGTTGCTAATTGGAGCGATAAACAATGTAGACGGGAGTATAAACAGTTGTGTAAACGTAAAAAAGCCTCTTACTGTGAAAATCTGAAAGACATTAATCAAGATGTCTTGATACCAAAGGCGTTTTGGTATTCATCAGAAAGTACTCAGGTAAAAGTAGGTCCAACAGGTTGACGTATTAAATCGATATTGATGAGTTGAATATTTCAAGGTCGCTTCTCGTTTGAAAATGCAGACCACATAAAATATTGGTTGTTGGGTGTACTGATGACATCTGTTCTAAAAATGATCAATCGGATCCTTAAAAGATCTATTTCTCATAATGCAATCCGTCCTGTAATTAGAAATCAAGGAAGGCAGTTGGTCCGGATGGCTCGGTAGTGAGATATTTAAAGAGTCTATTGATATTATGCCCTAATATCTATGGTCGTGTGTTTTAATTTTATTTTTGATAATGCAGCTTTTCCAGAAGTTGGGGTATCTATATTTTTCCCTTGTTTAAAAAGGGTAGTGTTACGATGTCAGAAATTACCGTGGTAGTTCCTTAATAATATTATGTGTTAAAATGACCAAGAGATTGACGATTTGGTCGTGAAAAAATTGTTTTGTTTTCAGAAGTCCAAGCAGGTTTAGAAAGGGTTATAGTACTATCGAAATGCTTTGTACTTCCACGCAAATAATCAAAAAAGTTTTTCGAGAGGACGAAGTGTTATTTGCCATTTGTGGATTTTCGCCGTGCTTTCGACCACTGTCCCCTTGATAACGTTTGTCAGTTCTGTTTTCCAATTGGTATTTCAAGGGATAATTTCTGGATTGATAAAATATGTATATGGTATAAAATTAAGAGGCCTGTGTTAGAATAGATCAAAATGAGGGTATGTATTTTGCATTGTAATATGGTCTTCAAGACAAGGTTGAGATTTTAAGCCCACAAGGTTTCTCCATTTATTCAATTTGTAAGAATATGCTGGATGTGGAAGGAGGGAGAGTGGAATCCAAATTAATTCTGGTGTAGAAGTAATTAAAGTCGTGCGTTTTTTGATGATGATATTGTACTTATTTCTATACAGTCGGTGATCTTCAAAAACATATCTTCCTTCTTGAGCGTTTCGGTTAAGAATGGGGGCTACGAGGTTTAACATCACAAAAACAAGGTATTGTCTTTAGGAGAGGTGGTCGAATTGCACGAGCTGAACGTTGGTTTTTTGACGGTCACCGTCTCTTATAGAGAACAGTGTACAGGTTCAAATATTATGATGAATCTCGACGGAAATTCAGGGGAAAAGCCACAGTTACCTTAGCTGAAAGCAACAAAAGCTATGTCCCAACTTTTAAAAGAGTTGTTTATAAATAAATGTTTGCCATACTACTTCAGTTTTTAAATTTTGATGCAACAGTTGTAGCAATTTTATTATAGGGTCTCGAATTGTGGGGTCATGGTCAATATCATGTTATTGAACGTGTACACACAAAAGCATGCACGTTTTTTGGCGTTAAAGTTAAACTCTAGGTCCAAATAGTGCTGTACTCGGCGACTCTCTGAAGTAGTAGAACACACCGATTTTTGCTATCAATTGCTCGTTTAATCAAAATTGGCTTAAAAATTCTCAAACTCATGGAAAATAGATATCTAAAAAACGCATTATCAGTTATTGTATAATCTTGATGAGAATGGAGTGGGCACGGGGCCACATGTTAAAGAAAATTCATTTTTAGTTTTGGTTTTGCTACGCTTGGTTAGCGCAGAGGTTGGTGATGAGACCGTATTTATTGATTCTTTTTAGCAGAGGGTTGAAACGACATTTCGCATTAAGAGTGGATAGCGATATGCAATCAAACAAACACCCCCCAAAGGGGGTAAAATATTAACCTTACAGGCTAATTTAAGAATTACGTAATGTTGAAGTGTACATCACGGTGTTTAAAGATCACCGTTGAAAGGCATTAGGTCAGCTTATTTCAAGATCATGGTTGCGGGAAACAGCCGGAGAGACGATACTGCTTTTGATAATAGAGTTTGTCAACTTTGTACTAGTGGTGAGTTGAAGACGAATTTCACTTCCTCTTCGTGTGTGATTTCTTTCGTGACTTAAGAAGATCTTTCCGGCCTGTTTTATTAACTTGCACATCATGCCAAAGCCTATACTAATTGTATTACAACAAAGAATGAAAATCGTTTGTTCAATGCAAAATGTACGGCATTAATAGTATTGCAATTTATGAAAACATGATTTGGAAAAGAACTCTAAACCTTTTGTACTTTACCATTGTTAGATTTGTTGTAGTATTAAATGGGCCGTTGGCCGTGTTTTACTTTGAATAAACTCTACTCTTCGTGAGTAGCTGAACTGAAAACTACATTTACAATTACATTTTTTGAAGCCTGGTTTCAGTAAGTTGGTTCAACTGTGATAATGCGAAGAACTGCTGTATTAATTACCGAGTTTACATTTAAAAATCTTTCAAATTGTCCATAGAGGGCGCTGAAGTCCAAAATACCCAAATAAATGCTTTTGGGTTCCACTAGATTCTTCATGCATGAGTTGATAATTCAAAGCGTATGAGTAGAATCGTAGGTAGTTTACGTACAGTACCCGTTTATAATCTAAAGAATCTATGGGATATTTTGATAATGGATGGCGCTTTCGTACGAGGTGTTTTTGCAAAGATATTTGTAGCTTTTGAAGGTTATAATATTTTTGGACTGAAAGTGATTGCATTGAACTAATTGAGTGTTTTCCAACATTATACACATGCTAATGCTTTTTTCTCACATTTAATTACAAAATGACTTAACTTTTAAGTGAATACCGCCCTCAATTTGGGTCCACATTAGTAAATTAAGGGAATGGTACAAAGTGACCATTGGAAGGCGCATCAGTTGTCTGAAAATGCATTGTGTGTGTATTTTCAAACCCGTTTCATTTTGTCGTCTCTCGGGCTTCTGAAGAGACCTAGTAATCTCTTTTCTGTAACAAAATTGAACAGGTTATAATCCATCAAGCGCATGATTTTTAAGACTGGGAGCACGTGTGCTCTCATCCTGATTGGATTTTGAACTCCAAATAGGCCACTTTGTGCCTAATTTAATGTCAAATTTTCAGGAAAACAGTGAGGCGAGTTATCTGGAGTTCTTAAAAAACTATGATGGAACATGGTGGAAAAAAAAAGTTCGCATCGTCACATGCGTCCCGTTTTTTGGGGAACAATTTTAACAGTGTATGGTACGCTATTTGAAAGAACATTAGCATAATAGTTATGCGTTTAATTATCAAATGGTAAATATGTAACTGTTCTGATCTTAAGTAAACAAAAATGTTGACTGATTAAAGGTACTTCCAGTGATTCCCCAAGTGATTACAAATATTTTTATATTTACAGAGGAGGTGTGTGTGAAGATAAGCCTGTAGAATTCGCACGAGTTTTTGTTTTGTTTCTCCTCAAATGACAATGACAAAAGAAATATTCAAGACAATAAATTTATATTACTGCTGTTGTAGTGAGCATTTTTGCAGAGAGTTTGTGGAATTCGGTTTTTGATTTGATCATGGCGTCGGGACGCACGGTCGGAGTCACTGGAGTGTTTGGAGATGAAATTTTCTCGTGCATGTCTTGTGAACAAACAAAATATGGAGGTGCTAGGATCACGAAATTACACTTTAATTATTATTACCTTCATCCACATACATGTTTACATGGACTTGTTATCGAAATCTAAAAATATGATAAATCTGATGATTTTTTTTTCTTTTTATCTTTCTGATTATTAAATCATGGTGAAGCCTTTAATAAGTGTAATAATAAATACGCACTTGACGGCAAAAGTGGTGTTTGAGGTTGATTAAGAATATCAATAGATCTCTCACCGTTTGGTCATCCGTTTATATAATCTCCTGTTGATGTAATTTAATAATATATCCTTCCCTATGTCCCTTGCCTTTTGTTCCTTAATTTGGGGAGGCGTCTCCCCTGCCTCACAAAGAGACGGCAGTTAGTGCTCTTATTAATCTATAAATCTGTCTACAGTGCATTAAACTTTGTGTTTTCAATAAATATCATCAACTGAGCAGTCAATGGGACTAGCCCCCAAAGTTCACCACTGGTTACAAAATATAATTACATGGTTTTACCAGAAAAAAATACGGACTAGTTTTAATTATTATATTCGGGCTGACTAGGCTTATTTATGTTCGCATTGTAAGGTTCTCTTGCAATTTGTGTGACTTACAGATTCTTAATTGATTATTTTTATCTTTTGTGATATATTTTGTATTTTTGTGATTCTGTTAGAAGTTGTAATTTATGTGTGGTGTGCTCTAAAATTAATCAAACAATGTAAAAGAATATCTCATGCAACATTTAATAAATATATTCCAGATATGTATGAACTCAAAACCTAAACGTTTACAATAAAAGCCCAGGGAATGTGATGTGGCCCATACTGTTATCAAGACCAATGACTCTAACTCTGATATAGATGACGATGTAACTATCTACATGAGTCCCCACATTTTAATGTAAGTGGATTTGGACTTCCAAAAAATACGACAAATGGTTTTAACCATTAGATTTGATTGTAATTCCACCACAAAAATTATAGTGATGTAATAAACAATGATTAATGATACATTCACCGAATGCTCAATATCTTAACTTCCGATCAGTTTTGTCAGACTCCAACCAAGTTGTGGAGATTAATTTTTTAAATGCTAATAAGAAGTCTTTCAAAACCTTTGATAAATTAAAAGATTGCATTAAAACACTGAACTGTGATTTGAGCATTATCTGACTCTCAGAAACCCATTTAAAAGAGAAAGCCAATAACTATTTCAATCTTCCGGGGTATAATATTTTTTGAGTATACGAACAGATTGTCGGGAGAAAGGTGGCGTCTTATGTATATTTCTGACAAATTAAATATAAACTAAGAAAAGACATCTGCCTGCTAACTCAAATTATGAAGCCTGTTTTTATTGAAATTGAATGTAACAATGCTAAGAAGGTGTTGTAGTCCGGACTGTTATAGAGCACCTACTTGTATCGAGAACTTATAGCCGAGTATTGCTCCTGTTCTTAATAAACGAATACGGAGAAAAAGCAATTCTACATTATGGGCGATTTCACTTGATCTTCTAAAAGCGATACCCATAAACCCACCCACATATTCTGCCTCATTTACTTCTATCATAATGCCTACTATAGATAACCAACAGACTTACTGCTACTACTGCTACAATTATGGCCAATATTTTGAGAATATGAAATATGATAAAATCAACAATATTGGTTCCCGACATACGGATCATATGCCAACCAGCCTAAAACTCCTGCAATAATCTAACTCATCCGCCTGATAAGACTCAGACGGGGATATATAAGATAATTCACAATAATACTAATAATTCGAAATTTAAACAGAGATTAGCAGATGTTGAATGGCAGGAAATTCTCGATAGCAATAATGCAGATGGTAGATTATAATAAATTTATTGAAACCTTAAACACTGTATATGAATGTGTTCCGCTAAAAAAGTTTGGTACTAGTAACAAAAGAAAGAAACGGTATCAACCTGGATTACAAGAGGTTTAAGTAGAAAGTATCAAAAGAAAAACCAGTTGTATAACAATACTTACACTCGCCAATTATATCAAGACTTCAAAAATTTAAACATACAGAAATAAGTGGAATTGCTTATTCGTAAATCAAAGCGAAACACTTTTTTCTTAAATATTTGAAAATAGCAAAATAATATGAAAAACTACGTGAACATATGATCTTCTTGTTCGAGGGACAAAACATCTCTGCAGAGTCAAGGTTAGGATGACAAAGGCAACCTTTTAACTAACTCCTGTAGATATTTCTCATCTATTCAATGATTTCTTTGATAACTATTGTCAAAGCTTGCAATCCATATAAAAAATACGGGTAAAAACTATTTATTACCCTCAAATATTCAAAACATTGTAGTATGTACATGAAACCATTTTGAAAGGGATATTATAAGATAATTGGAAATTCAATCAAACAAGAGTGCTGGTAATGATACCATTGGTAATCTTGCCTAATAAAGAAATTGTCTAAGAAAATAGTTACTCCGCTTACAAGAATTTTTAATTTATCTAATCGACTGGGGTCGTTCCTGAAAAGCTAAAAATAGCTAAGGTTATACCACTTTATAATAAAAATATGTTTGAATTGTTTCTCAACTTATCGCCCAGTGTCTCTTTTACATGCCTTTTCGAAATACAAACGACTTGTTGAATAGATTTAGTAACTATAAATACCCATGAAATCCTTAATTATAGACAATTTGGTTTTCGGTCCAATCATTCTACCTATATGGCACATTATTGAATTGTTTGGATAAAATAAATACTGCAGTGAAAATAAATGAACAATTTTTGGTTTTTTAAATATATTATTATTTTGTATGCAAAGCTTTTGATATTATTGATCACAATATACTTCTTAGTAAATTAGGACATTATGAATTTCGTGGCGTGTACTAGAATTTTTAGAATTATTACGTACTAGAAAACAATACGTTTTCTTATAAGTCGTACGATTCGGATTTAAAAATATCGTTTGTGGTGTTCCGCAAGGATCTATACATGGGTCCACTTCTTTTGATATTATATGTTATGATATAACTAATACTTCTCACGTTTCTTGAATTTTATATATTTTGCCGATTGATCCACAATTCTCTACTCCATGAAAACATCGATAGTACTGTAATAAGTGGTTGTGAATGCCGAATTGAATGAAGTAAGCAATTGGTTCAACAAACAAATTATCAGTTAACGCAAGCAAACTAATTACATGGTATTTTGGCAACGCCTAACATGACGTCCGTGAAAGTAAACCAGATTTGAATGTCAAATTAGATATACAATATTGGACCGAGTGAAATATACCAACATTTCTAGGTGTCTTAATAGACGAAAACCTCACCTGGAAACCATCATATCAGTTGCGTTTCCAAACATTGTCCGGAAATACTTGGTTCATTAACAAACTAAAACATGTTACTCCGGATCGTGTAATGACTACTCTTTATTGTACTTTCATTTTCCTTATCTCAATTATGGAATACTCATATGGGGAAATACTTGTGTTGTCTACTTAAATAAACTTTGCAAACACCAAAAATGGGCGATAAGAACATTTCTAACAGTCCATTACAGAAGCCATTCCAAACCTTTCTTTGCAAAATACAATATTCTTTTTGTGAGACATGTACTCTCTCGAACTAGGTGCGTGTTTATGTTCAAATCAATTCAAGAATACTTTGGCCTAATACTTTTTGATAACTATTTTATAAAACGCCTGACATCCACGACATCCGACAAGACATGTAAATGATCTCAAGTTAACTAAGAACAAAAGAGCTTTTTTCTGACCAATGTATACGTACACACGGCCCCATTCTGTTGGAATTCGTTAAAAATAACATAAAACAATCTGAAGTCCATAAAACATTTCCGTTTTCAGCATAAGCAACAATTTCTCGTCAATATAATTAACGTGTGTTTAACTATTATTATTTTGTCCCGAGCACCGTCCTTTGTTTGTCCCTCAACTGTTAATGTGCCTTTCTTTTGTAAATGTGTATTAGATTCTTTGGGGAAAAAAAAAAACTTTTGTGTGTATTTCCAGGGTAAGTCCCTTGTCGGGATGCTTTATTGGCCTTTTGGACTTATCCCTCCCATATTGCAATTATGTATATAGTCTGTTTTTATATTTATTTGATGTATTTGTATATAATGGAAATAAAGTGATTGATTGATTGATTGATTGATTGAGGTATTTAAACTGATTAGATTTTGGCATAAAATATGCAGATTTAGGTATGCAATGAGCTAATTATATTTATAACTGCTGAATCGCTAAAATGGTACATCAGATCCAAAATTCCTTTGCTATAATGAAAGTCCCGTGGTCACATCTCTGTGTGAATCTAATTGGTCCAATGTCATATGGGCTCATGAAATTGCCCCCATTTTTAATTTCAAATCCAAAAATTTCAAAAAAAAAATATATTTCAAAACGCGTTGGCCCAATTCAGCCATATTATGCTTTGGAATCTTCCGTCCTATACTCTCTGCACATTTTAAAATCCCATATTTTGTGTGTCCGTTATCTCCTGGGTCTGAAAATGATATTGGTGTCCAATTTTATTAACCCGAACATTGGACGTCTGCTGCATCAGATTACAGCGTTGTGTTGTACGTTTTTTTCACAATGATAGCCATACTCGTGTAGACATCGATGTAGCGATCGCATGATGTAGTCCAGACTATTACTTCATCCGCAAGGGTCATTTTCGGGTCAAATCAATCGATTACCAGACGGCAACCGCAACCTAAAGTCATGGCTGCCAACACTGCAAATTCTCAGACCAAAAATGAGGAACAACTTTGACAAATTTTAAACTTGATTGAATGACCTGGACCTTGATTTAAGAGGTAAATGTGATTTTGTAAACCCCGTGGAATACTTTATTACATAAAATTTGGTCTACCAAAATGGGGCACTTTTCGAACCAAACACCTTTTAAGCATAACATTTTACAGGGTAAACATAGGCGTATTTTTTTTTTGATGAGAGGGATGATCAATACGATCACCCCCCATGTTAATGTGTTTTTGACCAAAATAACCTCATATTTTACAATGGTAAATTTCCGCGAGCTTCGCTCGCCTTTTGTTCTAATTCCAGTTACATTTAACCATTTTAGATCCTAAATGGCAAAATTTTTCGCCCAAAATTAGCCCATGTGCTAGTATCAGTTTTTATCAGCAAACCCTGTTTTCATTCATAAATTTTCATTAACCCCCCCCTCTGATGCCAAAAAGCAATGTACGCCACTGCACTGAGGGTAAAGAAAAAATGTAGTAGCTTTCTTTAATCACCAACATTTTGAGCACTTCAGTAAAATCCAGAATTCTGGGAACGAGGACCTTTAATAGTTTATGTGTTATCTTTTGTCAGATATACATTGGAGCCTTACCGCATATCGTGCGCGCCCCACTGGACAGGTAACACCAGGGAAGACAAATCCTTCATTTTCTTTATCATGAGTCAATGTCTGGCAGTACCCCTGACTATTATCATCGGATGTTACTCTGCTATCTTCAAGAAAGTATGCTGCAAGAAACAGAGAACTCGTTCTCGTACTCGTTTGAAGTTGGAAAGAAGACTGGTCAAGGTAACAATATACAGGCTGTCCCAAAATGTTAAGACTCCGGACAAAGGCATTTTGTTAAAAACTAAAGTACGCATGGGTCTTTGGTATGAACTTTAAAGCCAAATAAATAAGCTTTTTAGTGCATTACGGTATTTAGAACAAAAGATGTGCTTTGTCAAAAAGAGAGTGCAAAATCGGATCGGTCCGATTTGCATTGGTTACATAATATACTCAAATATGGAGTTATTATTGACTATTGACTATTGAACCTACTGAAGACATTGACAATTCCATTTGAACTTCATTATGGTCAATATAATGTGAACATTGTCGTAATGATTAGCAATACTTTGGTGTTTGTATGTGCTTAAAAAATGAATCAGTCAGTTGACTTTCATTGGCAGACTTAAAGAGACATGAGGACATTGCCAGAAAGAAGCGCCCCCAATTGTTTTTCGAATCAGGGTTTTTTGTGCATATATTGAATGTTTACCAATGTATTAGATCACACCTGAAGCGAATAAGCCGAATATACCTTCTTTATGTAATAAGATGATGATTAGTAATTTCTGTCGCGCACGACAGAATTTCAAAGCATGGTTTTCTATGGGGACGATTACGATAGCAGGCAAGTTCAAAACAAGGTCTGTGGGTTTCCTTTGTACTTGTTTTTTTCAATAAACCTTCCAAACGTTCAAGGTAGGTGATCTACAACCTGTCACTTTAACCTTATAAAATTAATCAGTCAGTTCACTTTCTTAGCAAAATTATCCCGGAAAATTATACACAATGCTAAAACAAAACCAAACAACCAGACGCTTCCGTACTGAATTCTCAAGGGAACCTACGATTCTGTCGACAGAAAAAAGAATACGCAAGCAATAAAGAAAAAAGAAACCTCTGATAACAGGCATACATGCACTAGTGAAGCAGGCGGAATTGGAAATAAAGACATCATTAGCAGACCCAGCAGATCCATAACGGACCAGAATGGCGAGAACTCAAGCCAACATCTCTTCTGTTAGAAGCGCTGTTGCTTTAGATCCAACGATGAGCGGTTGGAAAAACACGGTGACTGGAATCTCGAAGCTTTCCTTCAATATATTTGTTTTCCTTTTAAGATGGAAAAAGATGTACTCTGAAGTCAAGTGTATTCATGTTGCGTTATGCATTTCAAATGTTCAAAGGCAGAAATCGGACTAAGTTGATTTTACACTCTCATATTTGATGAAGTATATTGAAGCTTAATGGCTTGAAAGAAATATCAAACAAAGACCCATGTGTTGTAATCAAATGGGGTCGTGGGGCATTGAAAATGGTGTCGCGAAGTTTTCTGAAATAAGCTTGAAAAATATAAAATGAGTAACGCTACAACTGCAATTATGGAATCACTGTAGCATGGCAACTACATGCAAGTAGTTTAGGGTAGTCTTTGAAAGGCTCCATGTCACTAAGGATTATTGTCGGTTATGAATACGTGCTAAAATGATCAATATGGCTGAAAGAGTAGTATAACAAAATTTCAAAAGTTAACAGTGGTCAACATTGCACATTTGAGCATATTGTTTTCTACCGGAGTAATAACAATTAAACTAGGAGTGCACAAGCTGTTTTATACCTATCACATTAACGACCTCTAGGGTGTTTTCCAGATCTGTCAGGGTGGGGATTTGTAAAAAAGTTGAGGGTAGTTCACGTGTTATTAACACCGTAAACATTATATTGTGTTTGTACTTAAATGTTGTAGTGTTCCAGACAGCATGTATATATTGGTCCAACAATGGTTCCCCATTGGTAATCTTGGCATCGGCATTATGTGGATGGTTATTGCATATTGGGCCATTAATGGTTTTCCATTGGCAGCTGTGACAGTTTTAGCAGCTTTACACAGAACATCTGACACCGCATCCGACAGAATCAGGAAAGACATCATGAATACATGCAAAGATCTCGGCCTCAACATCACCATCGACTGCAACCTGAAAGTCATCAACTTCCTTGACATCACCCCCAACGTTGGCAACGGCAAATACTAGTCTATATACCAGTCTACATCCACACCTCTCCAACCACCCGCGACATCATCAAGAGCCTACCAGCCTCCATAAGCAGAGGTATATCAGATATTTCATACGACAAAGGAAAGTTTCACCACCATATCAAATTGTTTACTCATACAAAGTACAAAAACACATCTGGTTCATGTTGAAAAACAAGCAAGAGAATATGATATTCATGGGAGATGCGTCGGCATCCAATCATTCAGGCGCAAACGCGGCCTCTTCAACCTCAGTTGGAGGAAAAAATGCCAATAGCCGTGTGTCCCAACAAAAACCGCAACTTGGTGACCGGGCCACAAATTTTGACACAGATCACGTTGACTAACTTATTCTTTCTTGTAAGGTAAGATGGTTCTGTAGCTAATTCCCTGCAAATTTCATTACGGTAGAATCAATATTAAAGATACCACCCAAATCAAGTAACCTGCAGGACATATTTAACCAAATTGAGGCGCTATTAACTACAATACGGCACTTAACATACGTTTGCGCCCAGAACCACCAACTGAATCTCAAGTCCAACCACCAGTTGCCTTTTTTAAAAGACAGGTCCTGCAACGATATTAACATACGAATGTTTTGATTGGTAATAACAGCTAATAAACCGTTATTTGTAACACACTTAAAAGATGAAATTAGGATGTATTATCACTAACAAACTCTTCATATTGTAAATTATACAGCAATTGGATTAAAAGAGCTAATCCTTTCATCATAATTTTGTGACGGCACAAAAGAGTTATCTTACCCAAAATTTATGAAATAATGAATATACTGATATTGTTATTGAGTTTTTGTTGTGAAAACAATATGTTTACCTTCAATAAAGTTTGGAGAATGTCATCATTAATTTTTTAGGTAACAAGCGTTTCAGCCCAACGCCTTATCATTTTATGTAATGCGGAGTTTGTCTATGACTTAGTCATAGCTTTATATCAGTTAAATAATAATATGTAAATGCAATGATTTCCTCCAGTAAAGTAATTGCAAGGAATTTGGGCAAGTAAATTTGATTGCAATCCATATTGTATTTGCCATTCTTTTCTTCATTGCAGTCTTGTGGTTACCAGCTCCCATTTTTGTAAAATGGGTCATGCGGTTACTTGATTGCTGGGGTCATCTCTTTAAAACTATTGACCATATCACTATGATTTTTTCAGTGCTCTCTTACCTACAAAAAGAACAAGTAATCATGTGTTTTTGTTCACAACTTTTGCTGTTGCACCAAGTTTTGCCGTTTTTTGGGACCACTTTTAAAAAAAAAATGGATCCGCAAATCGTTGAATAAACGACCAGAACTCATAAGTAGGTGTCGTCAAAGAAAAGCTTGAGTAGGCCCATTCGCCGGATGATCGCACCTATAGCGTGACGTGAAACCAATTTTTCCAAACCAATAATACTGCCCGCCTAAAATTCCGAACATGTTTAATTGGCCATCAACGTGCTCAAACTTGCTTGCAAATGACGCGCTAAGCCAGCTGGATAAATCTCTCAAACTTCACACCATGCTTCGTTTCATGCTTACGGACACAGGTCAATATAGCAAACACATTACGCGACAAGCGCTCCGCATTTTATTATTATAATTCACCTACATACCTACATGCCTTTTTTAAATACAGAAATTTAATCGTTCGCATTTTTAGACGGGAGCATATATAATATATACTATATATACATTAAAAACGAAGGGAGAAGTCCAACCCAGTGGAGTAATACACTGACAAGAAAGCCACACGACCAAGTATTTAGTGATTATGCAGCAGATTATTAATGCACTACTCGAGATTCGCCTTTCGGCTCTTCAGGTACAATACAAATATTTTAAACAAAATGATATAATCATATTGTGTACCAAAACAGTTGTAGAACGCAGGTAAAAAACGCGTGCGTATCATGACTACAAATAACTGCCATAATATTGCGCGTGTTTTCGTAATCATAAAGATGCGCATGGTGTGGCGGGAATTGTACTTTGGCGTGTTTTTGTATATGAAAGTAACCACAATTAATATTTATTTTAAGAGCATATACTCGGGACGTAGGCCACCCTTTGCACCCCCCAAAACTAAACCAAAGCCAACTTTTTAGGTTCCTTTTATGACCCCAAAACATATCAGGATGTTCCCAAATTTAAAGTGGCCCCAAGGGGGTTTATTCAAGATTGCTTCCAAGATTCGCCAAAATAGGGTTTCTCACTAAAATGAATTAAACAGATATAAAAAATCTTAATTGTCGAAGAAAATCAACAAGATCAACAATAGATCATAATTAACCTATCTGGCCTAACACAATAATTTCATTCATTTTAATTCAAAATGGCGTCCAAAATGGCCGCCGAACTAGCGTTTTTCACTAAAACGCATTAAAACAAGTTATTAAAAACTTAATTGTCAAGAGATCCAATGAGATGAAAGTCTCAGGTGATAATAATACATCTGTGCTAAATTATTAAAGTCATTCACATATTTTAAATTCAAAATGGCTTCCCAAAATGGCTGCCGGGAATGAGTCTTTTTTACTATAATGCATTTAAACAAGAAAAGGGGGTAAAAAATAACCGTAATTTTGGGGGTCGAGAGGTTTCAATGAGTTTCAGATGAAATGAATACATCTGTACCTAAAATAATTGTATTCACATGTTTGATACAAAGTGGAATTCAAAATGGCCGCAAAATGGACAAATAGCGCCAAGTGGACTTTTCCCAATTATAATGCGTCACAACAACAAAAAATACCATAATCTTATAGACAGGACCATCATACAGAAAATATCTACAGAAAAGGATATATACATATATTATATACGTATAATCTTATGTGTGGGTTAGGAGGAAATTCCCCTTTCTTATGCACTAATTATTAAGTAGGGGAACTTTTGTTTCCCCTTAACGGTATCTTTTGTTTGCGCTTTATTCCGTCAAAGGATATGATATTACATTTATGCAATTAAAGATAATCCACTAGACTAAAAAGGATATGGTATTAAATTATCAAATAATAATAGATATATCCTAATGAATAATTCAAATTGCCCCCTAAGTGTCATTCTAACGTAATAATATACATGTATACATTAATTACAGGTTACCTTGCTAGTTCACTATATATATAATAGCTTGTATTTGGGGTAGTATCTTGTCAGAAACAAGGGGTTTTGAGCTTGATTTTTTCAAAATTGAGTATTTAGTAAAATGTGGTCAAGAACAATTCTTACATAAAATGTGGGGTCCTCGGTGGAATTTAAATAGGCTTAACATGGGAGTCTGTGGAACTGAAAACATCGTCCTGAAAAGTTAGAGGTCTTATGGGCGGCACTTGGCCCTACCACTTGTTCATGTGAGCAACCCCCGGGCCCTACAGTAATTTATTTTAACAGTCAAGTTTTGAGTCAGAGATGGTACTCCGCCCTCCAGGAAGTCGCCTGCACTGAATAAGTAAAGAAATGTGTATTTCCTATTGTGACCAACATCAAGCATGGCCCAATCACATCATTTGCATAATTAACAAGACCCATAGATGCGTTGGTCCAAAGTCCAAAATATAAACAACCATCCCCTGGCAGAGCATAACATGCCTCATGATGGAGGATTTTGTCAACGCATTCCAAAAAAACCGTTCCAAGGATACCATCGGGGGGGTGGGGTGCTTTAGAAGGTTACTAGGACATTGACCAAGTTGATGCCACAGAAAGGGCATCAACAGCCAACATCAACAGCCTCTGTGTTCAGTGCACCACCCCCCCAAAAAAAAAAGAAGGAAAAAAAAGAAAAAAAAAAGAAAAAAATCAAGACAAGTTTAAGAAATTTATTAAACCCAGATGCATTTCCAATACTCATTGCTACCCACTGATCAAGGAAGCTGTATCTCGGTTATTTCGACGGCAGCTTGATTTGCCTTCTTGTCGCAGAAATTCAATCTGAGTTTAATATAATTTCCTCTGTTTTGTTTTTGAGCATGAGGAAGCCAATGGCTAGACGTTAAGGTTTTGGTAATTTCTAATAGCACCCGGGGGGGGGGGGGAGGGTACCATGGATATTTAAGCTATTTTGGAATTATTGACAAACACTGAGGGCGGTTTATGCTCTGCCAGGTGAGGGTCTCTGATATTTTGTAGATGAACAAATGCCCTCTGGGTCTTGTAATTCTGCAACTCGTGAATGCCATGTTGGATTTATTGGCAACATTAATATGCACATTATTTTGCTTCTTCCGTGTAGGGGTGCTTCGTTTTAGAGGGCTAGTTCCTTTTCTCATACGCAATATTTGACTGATAAAAGGGAAAATAGCTTGACCTTGATAAAACATGCTGACATCACTTCAAAGACAATACGACGAACACTTGGTTAAGAGAACAAACACAATTAATTTTTACATCTTGTTTGTCATCAAATGACGCGTTAGCCTATTTTCCCAAATCTCTTGGAAAGATGCACCACACACATGTTGACCCAATTGACTTTTTACTCCTGTTCACCTAAGAATAATTGAGCGACATTTCATTCGATTTAGAGCAGTTCAAATATTTGACCCCATAGTAACTTTACCCCTCTCCTTGGGGCTCACGCAACACGTCTCCGGCAGACTTTCATATTTCAAAAGTTGTATTTTTCTCTGAATTTTCCCGTAATCAGCTATTGGTATCTCGTTCGTCTAACCACCACCTCTGGCTGACGGTCTAGAAGGGTGTTTAGATATTTGTCATGTATGAACGAAGTATTTTAGCAAGGACGTATGTCATGTTGGTAAAATAAGTAAAGTGGTGGGTTTGTGTGGGAATGTGGAGGTGTTTTTAGTTGTGTGGTCTCGGTGTTTGAGAGTTTGTATAGTATATATATATATGTGTGTGCGTATGTGTGTGGTGTGCGGGCCTGCGTGCACGTGTATGTGTGGTATATTTAAATGTCTTTGTTGAGTTCAGGTTGATTTTTTGAAAAGTGGCAAAATGGCATTTAGGATTTAAGGGATATATCAATTCCCATCGCGTCCCATTCAATGCCCTGGATGAAGCTTCTTCAGACTCCCTTCTACAAGGGCGAATCAAAAAGATTTACACTCGGTCCAGAAAAATATTAAAAATACTTAACAAGTTTAGAATTGCTTTACACATGTTTCCTTACACAGGCGAAGATTTAGTCCTTTTAAGATATAGGTATTAGCTGGAATGGGAATTGAATACACTTTGGTGAATGGTCGTTATTGAATAAGACTTGATTTCTGTTGAAGCATGTGCTGAAGCTTTGTGAGTTACAGCGTAACATGTTTGAAAACACGTACGACATATATTATGAGGTCGTTCAAATATACCCATTTGTAATATGCACATCATTTGTTTTAAAGATATTTTGAGTGGCAGTTTATCTGTTTTAATTATT
This sequence comes from Ophioderma brevispina, assembly GCA_023653785.1. Classification (NCBI taxonomy): domain Eukaryota; kingdom Metazoa; phylum Echinodermata; class Ophiuroidea; order Amphilepidida; family Ophiodermatidae; genus Ophioderma; species Ophioderma brevispina. Next base: position 107,252 of record JAMKCH010023026.1, read on the forward strand.
AACATACAGATACAATATATCCTAGGTCCCAAGAAGAATTAAATCCGACTAGCGGATCACCAAAAAAGGAGGTATGTTATTTGTGTGTCTTAGAGCTAGAGCACCCCCAAACCAAGACATGGGTCCGCTCCGTGTTTTTGAAAAGTAGCAAAATGGCATTAGAGATAAGGGATCTAGTAGTTGTTAGTAAAACGGAATTATCAGTTATGCATGTACATCACCCTAATGAAATTTCAATCGACAATTACATTACAAATAGAATTTAGGGGGGTATACATCAATCAATCAATATGGATTTGTTCATCATGAAATACACAAAACAAATGATATAGAATTATGTCAAGAATGCAGTACGTGACAAAGTAGTGTTACAATGTAAGGCAAAACTTAAATTTTTTTTTTTTTTTTTTTGCATACAAGTAAAGATGATTACGTACATATAATGGGAATTTCAAAAGACTATATAACTGGGATCATACTAAGGGAAAAATATTTAAAATATCACAGTAAGGATGTCCTATTACTGCTGTACCATGGTGACGAGGTCGCTGTTTAACGACGTGCGTGAGGTGTAGCGGCGTCTCTCTAAGATTATAATTATTCGGATTGCCGGAATGTTCATTCTCATCAGGTTTGGCAGTTGGAGACATGTAGTTTTGTTTATAAAACATATTGTTGATAGCTTTGAAGCAAAACCAGTTTTTCTCTCTGTGGCCCTACCTTTTGATATCATTTTTGGCTTTTAACTAACGTATAATGGGGTCTGGTGAGGTATGAAAAAATGAAAGGGTCACCTCGTCCGGCCAGGGAAAAAAAGTACGTTGACTCAGAATTGATTTCATGGCTTATCATTTCAACATGTTGAGGCACTTTGAAAATTGACCCCTTTGTAACTTAAGTGATTTATTTGTATGAATCTATCGGCACTTATAATGAAATATCCTAAATAAAACCACCAGTGTTTTTCAGGCAATTGGAGTATTCCTTGCGAAAAAATCCAGATTTAGTCCTGACAAATGTACACAACGGTACAGCAATCATGGAAGCCACCATGTTTATTCCCTGTGTGTATATTTTACAACGCCGCATGCAATACCGAAACAGAAGCCAGCGAAAATATATCACTGACTTCGGCAAGTTTGCCACAACCTCATCCTTGTAACTTCGTTGAGTACACAAAGGATAGGAGCGAAGTTCGTTTATAGGTGAATTGGTGTTTGGAGTTTGTCATATCAGTCTGGCCATTGGATATATTCATGGATCTAGCCTGTAGTTCAAGTTAATAAAGAAGATGTTGTAAACATTAAGTTGACAAAGAAGATATCATGATTATTGTCTAACAACAATTAAGTGAGAGGGCCAAAATCAAAAATAAGCATGTTAATTGCCAGATCACTACAAGTACTAAGCACACCTTGAGTTTTTGGTAGTTTTATGATAATACAACCTAATAAGTTCCAGAGGTGTGCTAATTAAATTTGTTTGCCGGTCAATCGAAATCCAATTTGATGCGGCACAAAATGCCGCTCCGTTTTCGTTGGCTAACGACAGATTTTGAGGGTAATGGCCTACGTGAGCCTTCAATTATCTTGTTCTTGATTCATATTGACGATTAATCGTTTTGTCTACACACCGTTTTTGGGGCCAAAAAGGCATATTTTGCCTATTTTTTTCAAAAAATGATGGCGGACGGAAATACATTCTCCCCACGCCACCCTATGTCAAAACTGTTCTTCATCATTGATCAAGACTTCTCAGGAATTGACCTTATATAATATGCATTTTGTGTGAAAAGCACAGGTGGTTTATAAGCCAGTTAATTTAAAAGTTATAGTGGCTAGCCGAATGAAGGGGTCTTAACACAAATAACGTCATTTTTGCACATTGCTCTAAACACATGCACAACATGTGTGTGTCCAGATACCATATAAAAATGCCTATATGACAGTTTTTGATCTCACCTTACTATAATAAATGTTTGATTTCAGTGCTCCAATGGCCTGCTGATTCAATATTTTGCGGTCAACCTTAAATCCAAGATGGCGGCCAAAAGTGCCGCTGCTTGACAAAACAATGTTTTTTTTTTAAGGATCTAACGGGTTGAAGAAAAGCCCTCCACTCAGCATGTGATTGGTGTCGTTTAAAGCAAACAAGAAATTTTCTGCAGGATTTATCCATGCTTGATGGGGTTTACGGTGGTATATGCAGCAAAAATGTGAGTTTTTGAAAATTTTTTACCAACAAGAGATCAAGAAAGAGTATTTTGAAAATTTTTTTATTCATGAGTACTTATTACTTTGTAGGACTGTCCCTATGAATTAGCCACACGTGAAAAGGCAGCAAGCGTTACAACCATGAATTCTGTTAAAAAGGGTATGTGCCCAAAGAAAATGTGTACAATCACAAAAACACGTTTTAGCACATCATAAAATGTAAGGATTAAAAATGATCAAGTACATGTAACTCATTACTGGACAATGTGATCATATAAATTTTTTAAGATTTTTCTATACTGCATTCTAGAAGTACATAATAGCATCAAAAAGGGCACTCAGGATCCCAAAAAGACTACTGTTTTCACTTTAAAAACCTACATTTTTACATATTAAATAGAAAACTTATTAACAAATGCTCTGTTAGCATGCTAAACTGCTACAAGTTGCTCATTTCAAAATGCAATTTGCCAAAAAGTGGATAAAAACTATATTTTGCAAGTTTTATTACACATAGTGCCCATATTTTTGGCAATACATACATGATGATAGCAGATTCATTTTGTCCTGTATCTCTGTTCATATTGTTCCTTTCCAAGCTATATATGTGAAGATATACTAAGTAATCTAGTTACGAATCATCTGTGTCTGACTCTAATCGGTGAAAAGTTTCTTGATGATTTGATGATCGACTTAGTTCTCAGGATTAAAATAGCTGCATGATAGGCTGATTCTTGCCACTCCTTTGGACAGTGCAAATCCATGTTACACTTCAAGCGCCTGACACCAGTGTTCAACCGTCCAAAAACGCAATGTGTCCGAGGGTTCTCAGCGACCTCTGACCAAAAATCTAACTTTTTTATTTTTACTCTGAAGGCGGCAAAAAATGCCGATTGTAATCATTTAATTGTTTTCTAATATTTTCACCTATTTTAAGGAACCTGGAAGTATTTATCACAGAAAACAGTAAACAGCAATACTAGTGTTAAGTAGGGTCAGGTGATTCAAAAAGCTTTACATTTAGGCGTTCATCAGGCAACAGTGTTGCATTGGGGGTGTGATACATTACCCTAATACAATATCAATTTTAAAACAGAGTCCCACGATTAGAGCAGTCGGAAAACAGCTTCTCAACAATAATTAATGAGCCCCAACAAACACAAGTTCCACAAGTAGCCTTAAGAACGGTCATAGAGATGAAAGTCAAGAAATCCCTTAGCAAATTTCTTAAAGGCTGAATCCAGAGATTTTGAAATTAATTTTTGGTCTGAAAAAATAGCAAGTGGAAAAAAACAGTCCCCTAAAATGCATTCCAAGGTGTGAGGCAGATACGGAATTTTATAACCAAGTGTGATTTTCTAAGGAATTCAATCTGAACTTAGCTATTCAAATAGGGACAAATGATTAGTCTATGGCCAAAAAAACACGGATTTATTTGAAATAATTGAGGGCCCCTCTCGGAAATCTCTGAGTCAGCCTTTAATTAATTGAATAGTGGAAAGAACTCAGATGCTGGGATATAGATGGACATTGGACTTGTCTTATTTGAAACATTGGTGATCCACATGCTAGAATTTACACCAAGAAATTCCGTGTTAATCTATAAGTTGGGGGGGAATTGCATGATCAAAGACCAATCCTGCATGCCCACTATGCTTCACTACTGATACACCAGCCGAAATGTGTCGTAATAACCGTCCTGGATGCAAAATTATTTTCCATAGTTTAGTAACTTGTTAATATATTCAAGCTATGAGTATTGCACAAATTACCTGCCCGGAAAAAAAATCGCGTCACGGATAACTATGCCATGGTATGCATCAGATGCTTGTGGACTGGTATGGATTTCAAGAAAACGTCTATCTCTGAAGGAACTGCATCTAGAAAGTTACATCAATGTCCACAGCCAATGGAACAACACTTGGGAGACATCAGCATTGTGATGGGCTTATTAATAGGAGCTCATTCCCACTTAAAGGCTGTATGTGTGCCGTTCAGGGAGAGAGAAAGGGATGTATTGTGGCTACTAGAGAATGATACCACATTCTCTGAAAGGCATTCTTATGCCTTTTAGCAGGGTCCAAGAAGTTACATTCCCCTTTACTTACCAGGGTCAATGAACTTCGGCTCACCATGTGTAGTTCTGGAAGATTTGATCCTGCACAAACTTTCTCCTTGCCAGAGTGCCTTACGTAAAACAAGGAATGGCCAACTACCAAGCATACATCATAATAGGCACTGTATCACTCGCGTACAAACCTTCTAGCGCCACACCGGCCCATGCCTGGATTGTATCAGCTCCAAGTGAAATTCAACTGAATTGGATCGATGTACTTCCAGCACCATCGGTTTGGAATCCGGGCGGGTGGGGGCCACTCACATATGAAATTGATGGGGGTGTAAGGCTCGCGCTCCAAAACCCAGGGGCATTCGTGACAGAGGATGAAAAAAATAAGGTTTCTAATGGCGACAGACAGCACAAATGCTACAAAATAGGGGTTTTTTTTAATTTTAAAAATGTGCTAAAATTTCCAAACAATGGGGGTTTTTTGTTTGTTTGTTTTGGGTTGAGATTCTTGGCACAAATTTTCTTAAAACTAGTTTCTTTTCAAAAAAATTTGCCAAAATTCACCCAAAATAGGGGCGCTTTTGGGTGACAGTGGTATAATTACAACAAAAAAAGGGAGGCGTTGGGTGAAATTTCAAAAGTTTCATTGGGTGACAACGATGCTGAAAAAAGGTCACTTCCAAGATGGGAGTGCCCCCCGGGTTTTGGGGATTACATGTTGGGTGCCATGCCGCGATTGCACTTCCTACGAATGTGGGTGCAAGGAAAAACGGAATGAAACTGTACAGGTTTGCACTCTCAAAGGGCGTGCCCAAGAACCAGCCTATTCAGATATTTATGCTGTCGTATTCTTTGCATATAGTGGCAGAAAGAGAACATACAGAGCTGATGAGGACAAAAGGACCCAAAAAATGACTGGTTTCTACGTTGTTGTGTATAGCCTATTGCATAAGTAGGGCAACCCCCAATTGTAACCAACTTCCAAAATATAGTTTATCACACTTTCTGGCAAATTGCATTTTTGGAGATGGCAACTTGCAGCGGTTGAACACTATGCTACACAGTTGCTTAAGAAAGAGTGTCTATTTAAGAGCTATGAAAATATTCACAGTTTTAAAGTGAAAAAGATCAAGTCGAAAAAATTTTGATTTGCTGTAAATGACATAACCCACATGAGGTTTTCCTTCAAATATTTTCCTTTTTAAAATGTAATTTGTGTCCAAACAGCGGCCATTTTGCCGTCATCTTGGATTTAGAGGTTACCGCAAAAAATAGAATCAGTAAGGCATTGATAGCAAACTGAAATCAAACATTTATATAGTTAGGTGATCAAAAACTGTAATATAGAATTTTACATGTGACTATGTGACACATTTTATTGGGCACTATAACGTTTTACAGGAATTATGTTGGTAAAGGCCTTTTTCAAAGTGTGATATTTATAGGGACAAAGTCCTACAAAGTAATAAGTACTCAGAATAAGAATTTTCATGGAGTAGAAAAAAAACCCGTCTCTCTTTCTGATCTCTTTTTGGTAATAAAAAATGTCAAAAAACTCACATTTTGCCTGCATGTATCAGTTTAACACTTAAACCCATTCAAGAATGGTATAAATTCCTGTAGAAAATTTTATGCTTAAAATGACACCAATCACTATGCTGATTGGGGCTTTCTTCAACCGTTATCCTTAAAACATTGTTTGTCAAAGCAGTGGCAATTTTGGACGCCATCTGATAGGGGTTACCTCAAAAAGTTGAATCAGCAAGGCCATTGCAGCAACTGAAATCAAAAAAAAAAAAAAAAAAACCCCCAAAAAAATTTTTTTTTTTTATTTATTTTTCAAAAAAAAAAATTAGGTGATAGAAAATTGTAATAGCATTTTAATGGTATTGACCAACATTTGTTCGTGTGTTTCGAGAAATGTGCAAAAAATGGCCATTTTTGATTAAATAAGAACCCATTCATTCTTAGGAACTATAACTTTCAAGTAAAATTGCTATGATCCTGTGCTTTCACACAAAATTGCATATTATATGAGGGAAAATTTTCTGAGAAGTCTGATCAATCATGAAGACCAACTTGTGATAATATGGGGGAGGAACGTTATTTAAGTCCGCATCATTTTTTGAAAAAAAAAAATGGCAAAAAAAAAATATGCCTTTTTGGCCCCAAAACGGTGTGTAGATAACAACGAAACCCACAATAAGTGGGTAATTTCATATATAGATTAATTAAAAATTATCTTCAAGATGGACACCCAAAAAAAGGGTAATGGGAGGCCACGTAGGGAAAGTATCCTCAAAATACTGACGTTAGCCAACACGGCAGCCATTTTGGCCGCCATTTGGATTTAGAGGTGACAGCAACAAAATTTACTTAGCACACTAGGATATGTGTATATCATAAAATAAAACTACCAAAAAAATCAAGTGTAACAGTGCTTAGTTTGTAGTGATCTGGAGGTAACTCCAAAAAACTAAGCATGACTATTTGGATTGGCCCTGCTTAAAGTTAAAGGAGTTAGACAGTCTAATCAGGGAAAAACCTGACATTTTGGGGGTCAAACTTTTCTCAACGGTTTTATGTTCCTAAACTCATACTCTTTCAAATAAGGCTTGGGGGACACCCTAAATTTTTCCTAGAATCAAGATGGCGCCAAAATTACAAGATTGGTCACCAAAATTACATTAATAATCATCGGTAGTTGCAAATTGTAATTTTCAGATTTTCCCGTGTTCTGATATCCTTGACCTATGTACTTAAAATCCAAGCTGCAGCATACTCATGATTTGATTCTCAAATCCAAAGGCTGGCGGCCAAAATCCAAATTAGGGATAGAATTACTTAATTTGAACTATTCGGACTTATTAAGTACCCCTTTTATACTTTTTCGGCCTGGAGGTGTTCTTCTAACTTACATACTCATTTGCGAGCTTCAGGCTACCTAATATTTAGTCTCAAATCAACGATGGCCCACCAAAATGGGGGACCAACAATTATTTTAATAAGTTGTATAGTGCATGGGAACTTCCGATTACAAGTTAAATTCAGTAGATGGTCCATCCTAAAGATGGATCCTTCAAATTCCCTTAAACGCAATCCGTTATAGGCTCTTGAATCCCAAGATTGGCGGCCAAAATTCCATGGCCGTCAAAATTACATAATGACATAATAAGTAAAATGAAAACCGTATTAAGTTTTTCTGCTATCCTTGACCTAAGTACTTAAAAGCCAGCGAAGCACTATCATGATTTCATCTCAATTAAGATGGCGGCCAAAATCCAAATTAGCTAAAAAATTACGTTAACTAGACTGCGTATTAAATTTTCCATTACAACCTTTTTTTGCAGGATTTTTTTTTTTTTCGAATGTATTACTGTATGTCCTGGTTTACAAGCTACCTAATATATATTCTCAAATCCAAAATGGCCGCCAAAAGCCACCACAATTATCTTAATTAGGGGTGTGGTGTACTGGAGCTTCCCGATACAAGTAAATTCAGTAGAGCTCATCCTAAAGATATATCCGTCGAATTCACCCAACACTATCGATTATAGGGTCATGAAATTCCCAATATGGCGGCTTAAATCGGAAATGGCTGGCAAAAATACCCTAATTCCTCATCAAATTTAATTCTACCAGGTTATTTGCGCAAAAAAAATATTTTTTGTTGAAACATGGGGTTTATTTGACACTAGAGGCATATTTTGTATCTTAAATTATGCGAAATGTTCCATAAGATACATATAAATCATGTCATGGTTCATTTTATGTATGTTTAGAGGCTCCAATACACTATACAAGTTAATAAGATAATTGTGGTGGCCATTTTGGCGGCCATCTGGATTTGAGGACTAAACTATTCGGTGCTGTAAGCTCAGCACATAGAGTATACTTCAGATTAAAACATCCAGTAAAAAAAAAGGTTTGAAATTTGAAATGGAAAAAATTAATAGGCAGTATAGTTCACGTACTTTTATTCGCGAAATTGGGGGGGGATTTTGGCCGCCATCTTGAATTTGAATTAAAATCATGAGCCAGTGCCTTCAGCTCTTGGAAGTACTTAGGTCAAGGATCGCAGGAAAAACTGAAAAAACTGCAAAATAACGGTTTTCAAGTTACTTTATGTAATTAATGTAATTTTTGAGCGCCAATTGAATTTGGCCGCCACCTTGGATTCAAGAGCCATAACGGATGGCGGTTCAGGGAATTTGAAGGATCCATATTTAGTGGACAATCTATGAATATTAATATTAACGGAAGCTCCATGCACTATATCAACTAAGTAAAATAAATTTTGGTACCCATTTTTGTGGCCCTCTTTTGATTTGAGACTAAATATTAGGTAGCCTGTAGCTCAGCAAATTAGAGATAAGTTCAGAATAAAAATACAGCCAGGAAAAATATAAAAGGGGAACTTAATAGTCCAATAGTTCAAAAATTACTTAATTTTATCCACTAATTTGGATAGTGGCCGACCACTTGGCATTGAGATCAAATATGAGTGGTGCTTCAGCTGGATTTTAAGTACATAGGTCAAGGATATAGAACAACCGGAAAAAATCTTGAAAATGACAAGTTGCAACACCCTGATTATGTAATTAATGTAATTTTGGTGACCCATTTTAATTTGGCGGCCATCTTGGATTCTAGGGAAAATTTAGGGTGTCCCCAAGCTTATTGAAAAAAGAGTATGAGTTTAGGAACATTAAAACCGTGAAGAAAAGTTTGACCAAAAAATGGCACGTTTTTCCCTGGATTAGGACCTGTCAGTAATGTCAAGGGGGGGGTTTTCCAAGAAATCCCAATAGACATGTCTAAATTGATTGCTCTGGTTTTCAGCTGTTATGCAATGGTTCAAAGATAGATTCTTATGGTTGTAATCCAGGAGCTTAGGCACTCCAATGTGTACTCATGCTCGACTACAAGGGTACTCCCTGAGCAGTACCTACAATAAAAGTACTTGCTTAGTATTAAAAGCACTAAGTACTTAGCAGTACCCATCCGATAGTGTACTCCTGCAGTTGCATGCTAGTTGACTAACACAGTGGCGTAGCTAGGGGGGCAAGGGGGGCACGTGCCCGGGTGCCACCTCAGGGGGGCGCTGATCTCTGAAATGATGTTGGGGAAAAATAAAATTTACACTGTCACAGGCAGTAGGGCCTATAGTCATATAACTGAGAGCCCTTTGAAGGTACTTAAAAGTGTTAAAACTTCAAGAGCTTCCCGGCGGCTTAGCCCCCTGGCCCCGTCAAGGGCAATATTAGATCATTTGCTCAGGATAAGAGATAATGGAAGCTTCCAAATGCATCAAACATGCCTAAAAATCAACAGCTTCCCGGGCTTCGCCCCCTGGACCCGTCAGGGGCTGCAAGTTCTAGATTAATTGCTTCATGATAATGACGATAATGAGGAGCTCTCAAATGCATCAAACATGCTAACAATTCGAGAGCTTAAGGGGGCTACGCCACTGCCTGGCCCCGCCAGGGACAGTATAGTCCATCTGCTTCCTGAGCTCTCCGGAGGCACTCACACATACTAAAACCCACGAGCTTCCGGCCTGGGACCTCCTCAAGGGGCCGAGTATAGTTATTGTTTCGAGATATGAGATAGATATGAGAGCTCTCGGAAGGCACTCAAACACGCTGAAACCCGAGAGCTCGGGGGGGCCTTCGCTCCCTGGACCCCACCGGGGGCAAAGAAAAGGGACCATTGCTTCAGGATAATGAGATAAACTGAGAGCTCTCTCTGAAGGCATTCGAACATGCTAAACCCGACGGCTTCGGGGGCTCCGCCCACTGGATTCTGTGAGGGGCTTTGCCTTTAAACCACATCAGGGCCCTCAAGACAAGCCCGTGGATTCCCACCCAGGTTTGCTCACGTTGCACTGGGGCGGGGAGGGGGGGCGCCACGGTTAACATCTTGCCCCGGCGACCACATCCACTTTCGCTCGCCACTGCAACACATAACACATGTAGGCCACCGTAGTTGAGTACCTTTGAAGGTTCAAGAGTCACTTCATAGCCTACAGCTGGACTAGTAGGCAGCAACTTTGGCTTCTATGAGGGTGTCAAACATTACATGTTGTTACCTTTTCTGGTCAAGCGTCAATTTCAAGTTAGTAACATGAAGTTCAGGGCATCACCAAAGACCCCTATGACTTTTTGTGTACAAAATATAAAAACACGGTGTGACCAAAGTGTTACGGATAAGATAATAAAATAATCAGAGAGAGATCAAAGCTCATTGCACCGGAGCAACCATTGCAAGGTATTCAATCATGGGGTACTTGTGGTTAAGGTACTGCATGGTACAGGTAAACAGTTTAACAACAAAATAGGGAAATAAATCAGCTGATTTAATTAGTACTTTATACTATTGTTCGGTACTCTAAATTGGTACATTTTTATCCAAACCACATGTAAATATATAGAAACATACCAAGTGGGGTTTAAAAATTTGTTTATTTTTGGAGTTTTTTAAAAATATGAAAAAGAATTTTGGCCATCTTTTGCCAATAAATTCTGATCAATACTGCTGACTCATTTCTCTAACAAAATACAGTTGTGCAATGAAAAACATACATCTTGAAAACCTCCTGGGTTACAAATTTACAAATTAAATGCATTGTACAATGTGATCTTCAACCACAGATAGGCAGTGGTAATGTTGGCATTCAAAATTAGATGGAACTGGGCACCATAAGTTACTGGTTTTGGATACAGTCTCCTACATATGACTGAGTATAAATTGGAAGAAATTCCTGATTTCACTGCATTCTGCAAATCTTGTTTATGAACCATGTACTACAGCAATATCCATTGTCCATATCAGTATTAATTGAACTTGAACAAAGGAGGCAGATAGATATGCTGTACCTCAGGTTATAGTTAAGTGCATTCTTGTTATTTTACCATAAGGTTCAGATCACCTGCTTATTTCTACTATTCAAAGCAGAAAGTACCACTTTAATCAGCATCATGCTTGCATCCAGTTCTGTCAAAGTTTGAGGGCAGACTTTACTACTCGTTTGTGATGGAGGGGTCACAAAAACATGTGTTCGAGGACCATTCTCTGGAAAGTCACACACGTGACCAAACTTTATTTGCCCACCATGACAAAACAACCAATCTAGCGAAAGTGGAAACAATATTTTTGGTTAGGGGTTTTCCAAACCTAACCAAAATAATGTTCCACTTTATCTCGATTGGTTGTTTTGTCATGGGGAGCAACTTAAGTTCAGTCACGTGTGTGACTTCCCGAAATATGGCCTTCAAATGAAACCATGCATTTGCCAGCAGTATGAAGACTGAAAAAAAATCCAAGATCAAATTCACGAAAAATCTAGTATAAAGTAGTCAATTACTTAACTACTTATCACTCTCATGGATTCCAATAATTTTAGACTCACTCAAAGAGCAAAACATGCTCTCCCAGGGTATTAAAAAAAATAAAGATCAACATCTGGACTGAGCTGCATAGATAAGTGTGATGATATCAAAAGAGTCAGCATTTGTCTACTCTTAAGATAACTCAATTTTACACAAAGTGGATTCCACTTGACAGTATGAATAACATTAACCTTTTCACCCCTGGTAGTTTCTGTATAGGTTATAACCACCAGTCAGTGGTTCCTCAGATGCCTTCCCAAATGACTGCAGGTCATTGGGGATAGCCATTTTGAAATCCACTGATCTTGGACTAGGCTTATTTGCACTCATTTGAAAGCATTCCAAATATGGCCATGAGAATGCCTAATTTTGACATTTTTGAAAAAAAGTTTAAAAGTTATCTCTGAACAACCATAGTAGTCACCTGCATAACTCAAAGGTTTAGGGTACATGTCTGTACCGGAGCTTAGTCATCTGGCCAGAGTGTCCGTGTCTTTCCTTGGCATTAGGGCCAGACTGCTCAAGTATAGTTTTTCTGTGGGGACTTCACTGCTTCTCCCTCACATCGAGTCTCCTTTAGCTTTACAGCATAGGTTAGTATCCATTCCCAGGTGAGGAAAGACAAGTCAGGTAAAGTGTTGTGCCTAAGGACACATGTTGGCTCCGACAGAGTCTGATCCCGCAACCTTCTAATCACAAGTGCATCACTGTAACCGTTGAGCTACCATGCAATGATAACAGCATTAAACCTTTCACATGTGTCAATCTTGTTTTAACTTGAGGACGATATTTCCCCTTCCTCAAGAGAATCATCTTCAACACCATATGGCACTATGGCAGGAACTTGAACGGCATCTTGGGTTTTAGATTGCTCCGGCTCACTATTACTTGGTTCGGTACTGCACGTATCACCTATTTCACCACTCTCACCATCCTTGGGTTTGTCTCTGGGTCTATGCCTGTGTCTCTTCTTGGATCTGTGGTGCCGATGTTCTTTGTTCTCTCCATCTACTCGCTGCCTCTTGCTACTTCTGCTCCTCCTTTTTCTACTTCTTTTCTTTCTTCTGCTTTCAGAGTCCATGCTTCTGTGACGATGGTGTCCACTTCCACCAGCAGTCTCATCTTGCTGTTTTCTTTGGTCTTGCTCAAAAGTACTTGAGTTTATATTTGGGTCAGCAATTGCTATATCATCTGTTACTTCTTGTATGCTTACACTCACATCAGTAGGTTTACCAGTATCAGTTCCTGCATCATTCCTGTTAGTGCTTTTGTCTTCCCTTCTACCAGTACCTGTCTTTCGGTGATGCCGTTTCTTATCCTTTCTCTGTTTTTTCCTCTCTATTCTTGTACTCTCACTATGATCACTTTCGCTTTCTTGCTCTTTTCTATCAAATTTTGTGCTTTCACCATGATGCCTATGCCTTTCTTGCTCTTCTACATCAATTACCTTATTTGCACCATGATCCTCAGATTGTTCTTGCTCTCTTTGATCAAATATTGTGGATTCACCACGATCTCTATGCCTTTCTTGTTCTCTTCTCTCAAATCTTGTATTTTCACTACGATCTTCAGGATTTTCTTGTTCTCTTTGATCAAATCTTGTGTTTTTACTATGACCCCTATGCTTTTGTTCGTCTCTTCTCTTAAATCCTGTTTTTCACCATGATTTCCAGGTTTGTTCTTGGCTCTTTTCTAGCAAATCTTAGTGTTTTCACCAAGATCCCTATGCCTTTCTCGCTCTCTCTCTCAATCCCGTGTTTTCACCACATCTCCCTGTTTTTTTCTTGCTCATTTGATGTCAAATCTGGTGTGTTTTAACCACATCCCTATGGCTTGTCTGGGTCCTTTCTTTCAAATCTTGTTTCACTTCGATCACTGCCGTGCTTCTTGATTTCTTCTCTCCAATCCTGTTTTTCACCATGATCTTCCAGTTTTTGCTTGCTCTTTTCTATCAAGCCTTGTGTTTTCACCAATACATATCCTGTTGCTTCGCTCTCTTCTCTCAAATCCCATGGTCTCACCATGAATCTCATGTTTTTCTTGCTCCATTTCGATCAAGCTGGGTTTTTACCACGACCCTATGTGTCTGTTTCCTTTTCTATCCAAATCTGTGTTTCATTAGATCCCTGGTGTGTATTGAAACTCTTCTCTCCAAATTCCTGGGTTGTCACTACAGCTCGCCACAGTGTATCTGTTCCTTCTATCAAACTCTTGTGTTTTCACATGATCCTTCAGCTGTCTTCTCTTCTATCAAATCTTGTGTTTTCCCTATGATCCCTGTGCGTTTCATGAGCTCTTCTCTCAAATCCTACGTTTTCACCATGATCGCCATGTTTTTCTTGTTCCTTTCTATCAAACCTTGTGCTTTCACTATAATCCCTCTTATTCTTTTCGTGTTCTCTTCTATCAAATCTTGTGTTTGTACCACGATCCCTTCCTGTGTCCCTTGTGTCATCTTCTCTTCTATTCCTTCCATCTGGATTTTGTCTGGCCAGAGGTCTACTCCTAACACTGCTTGTTGTTGCATCTGCTCCTCTGCCTCTCCTCTCATTTAATCTTCCCCTGTTCATTCCACCAAGATCACTCCTACCTCTACCATCCCTATCTCCTCTGTCCTTGCTTGTTTCCCCTTGCTTACTTGAATCCTCATTTCTCTTCCTGCTTTGATCCCTCTGTTCTTGCTTAGACGTCTTGCTCTTTCCCTTGTCTGTGGTATTCGTATTGGCATCCACATTAGCACCTTCTTCAGCATCCTTATCAGCATCCGTATTAGCATCATCATTTGCATCTTTACTGTCTGTGTCACTTTGGTTTTCATCTTCATACCCGGCTCTCATTTTGTTCAACATTTGCTGTTGGTATTTGAACTGAGGAAAGTAACCTTAAAAGAACAGAAAAAGAAATTTTAATTAAAATTACTCTCAGTTCTCATTGTATCTATCATTAATTCCTAAACACTTGAGGGAGTTTATGCAATTTTGTTAGTTCCTAGCTGTGTGATATGAGATGTTATCATTCAGTAGACATGAATACTGTAATTTCATTGGTTGATAGCCCTTTGAGATATTTCCGTATTACTCGGCTCTCCTGAGTAATAAATCTTGTATCATACAGTACTATATCAGTATCACGCGCGCTCACTCGGTTACATAAAGCGAGACGGCCCGAACGCAATCTAGTATCTGTGTAAGCGCCATGCGATACGGTGCGTGCAACCGCAAGCATGTGCGCGCTGCTCTCGCCTCCATAAGAACTAAGTAGAAAGGCATAAGTAAAAAGTTGAGCATTAGGCTAGGCCTAAGAATTTAAATAAAAGAAATTAAAATGAGGCTCAGTTTGTTTTAATAATATTGTAAGTAAATTCATGTTTACTGAATGATAATTTTTCATATTGCATGGACAAACAGGGGATAACTAATAATATCACACATGCTACAACAAATATGCATTGATGCAATATGCATAAGCACCACTTAAAAAGTATGAGGTCAAAAAAAGTCAATTCACTTCAATGCACCTTTCTGTGAGTTCATTAGAAAGACTTTAAACAAATGCAATGACAGTATACAGTTTTTCAGTTTTGTTAGGAAGGTGATCAAATTTGGCCTTAGTAACTGTCATCCAACTAGGAATCAACTTACGTTTCTGCAGAGCATCTTTAGCTGCCTCCATCTGGGCATCCTGCACACTATGGATCAAAAGAAATGATGACTAGGTTACACTATGTTCAAATTATTGGGATTACGGTTTTAGCAAGGGTGTATAGGGGAAATCCATGAAAAGTGTGTATTGGTTCACTTTGCTCACAAGCAAACCCAATTTTTTTACGTCACTTGCAAAATCTAAATTTTGGGGACAGAGGTGATAGGTGATTACATAATGTCCACTTTCTATTGTACCGATTCAATTTAATACACCTCATGAATATTCATGAAGATAATCACAATATTTCATTGACTGGTTTCGATTACTAATGCTATTTCCCTAGGGGAAATAATTCAAACTGTCTCCCTACAACCATGTTCCCAGAGTCACAATGAGGTGTAATAAAACAAATACTATATGGTTTATATAAGGGAAATAGGGCACACTATTTTCCCTTGGTCTATCACCCAAACCTAAGGGTTTGGGGTGATAGTAGGTTTGGGGTGATAGGCACGGAGTTATTTTTCCTCAAGGGCCAAGTTCTGCAATAACCCTTAGTAATCATTCATGTTAATCCCACATAGTATTACTTCCACAACTGGATAGTCATTTCCTAGGAGTGGCGCTCCCTAATTTTCTGCACACACCCCAGTACTTGGAAAGATTTGTTTGGAGCAATTTATATTTACTGTACCATTGAGAGAACTGATCTACAAATATAATGTCTAGCAGTATTTGCTATATCCAACAGCAAAAAACTTAAGGTTAGATAAATAAAACTAAGGTTTAAATAGAGTTAAAAGCACTATAGTTTACTCACTTAGCTGCTTCTCCTTTACCAAGACGCTCATTCTGGAAGTAAACTGCAACAGTGTATCGCCTTGTGTTGGTTGGCCCACTCTGTCCTATCACCCTGCAGAACATTACAACACCAACATATTTGGTTTCACCACTACAGTAGACCAAGGTTTAGGTTACAATAACATACTAAACACACAGACAATTACTGTTTAAGGTTAGTACAGGATAATCTCGACCTCAGTCAGGTTTTTAGTGGTAAACTTACATGGTAAAACTAAAACCCAATAGTGTTCACCTCAAAAGAAACTTAAAAATACTGCAAGTTCAAACTTGTGAGATCCCCCTGGCAGTGAGCAAATATGCAAATGAGCTCATTAATATGTGCAAACAGTCAAGACACGCTGCATGGGTGTTAGTTGCATGCACCAACTACCCCCACATTGTTTCACTCTACACATTTGTACCAGGGCTTTAAAAAAGCAAATTTCACTGGTCAGAATATGATCAAAATTTCCCTCTAAGATAGTAAAAATTTCCCTCCAAGATTTCAAAATTTCCCTTTAATTCTTATTTATTTCTTTATTTTAAGTTAAATTCCCCTCCAAATAGCAAAATTTCCCGGGAATGACGTTCCTAATGTCATTCCCAATTCCCCACTTTTTCCAGCATGAAAATGTGTACACTGCTCACATTTAAAAACATCGAACTGATTTGTTAATAACTTCACTAGACTCTTTTTAATGACACTCATATAATCACCCGCGTCATTTTAGCTATCGCTGTAATGCTCTATTGCGCAGCAAGGCATCCAATTTCTCACATTTTTGAGAGTGCACCCGAAAATATTGCAATTAGCCCAATAGAGAAATACGAAACAATTTCAAGACAGCTGGACAATCCACAGGCGGTGGCGGCCAGCTTTTCATAGCGCAAAACTGCCGCACGAGTCATTGGACGAGCCTGAACCTGACCGGGAATTTGAAGTCACTGTGCGTTTTATAAATAGATCAGTGAGTGGCGAGTGGCATTCCCGTACGTAGCCGCGGACCGTTTAAATTGCCGTTGCTTTAGAATACGTTGGTTGCATAATTTTTGTGCGGCAAAACTATCATCAAATCGGTTTTAAATACCGGACATGAGAGGGATTGCTACATGCAGGTTAACGAATCATTCCACGGGTGGTGGCATGGTCTACCCTGGGGCTACCTGGTACCCGGGCCTGGTACATTGTCCGAAGCTATAAATAACGGTGACCCCGCGATTGAACATGAGGTAACGCGGCGCGTTCAAATGGATCCCGTTTGTACCGTTTATCTACCAAAAAAATACTTGACTGGAGTTGATTCTTCAACTCCCACGATTCGGATTTTTGAGTGGAAAAATATTTATATCACATATTTTCCGCTTTAGAAGTATTTTGTCAGTTTTAGTGATTACGTGCTAAACCTACGGAAACGGCAAAAACGAGCAATCTGCCGGGCCCCCTGGACATCCATGACAAACAAATAAACTTAACATCTTTACCCCTTGTAATGGCAGGAGAACACCTAAAGTATCACATTTGGTTTTGCCTGCTGTTTTACTACTACTACTCTGTTAACTAACTTTAAATATTCATGAGATACTGGTGTCCTAAATGTTTTTAATCATTGGTCAATTGCATATAGGTTAAAGGATGTGCACTATCATTCCGTGTAGTAATTTTGACTATTTCCCACACCCCGTTCAAACGATGTGACTTAAAGGGAAGTGGAGTGACGTTTTGGTTCTTATTTGGACATACTTGATCTCGAGTATTTTTTTTTTTATGATAAATCTGAAATCAACCTAACGTGTGTGACATCATATTCATTAGCTTTCTTTTCCCCCTAAAACCGTGTTGTAATTTGTATACTAACCTTACAAGATTACCAATTCTCTGTCAAGTTACGATGTGTTCTTACTTGT